>CM076905.1:27025991-27320685 GCA_039519145.1 Kokia cookei
TACTCGATACATATCTATCGTTCTATGCCCGAGAGCGATAGAGATCTTTTGTAAAGGGCATTTGACTTTTATCCATTATCTTAATGAAAATGCAATTTATCCCCTTTCGAAAAATATCTCTTTATATTCTTTCATTCTATTCAAATAATTTGATTACCCTTAACCTACACAACTAATCATTCTTGAATTTTGTATATATATACTCATACTCATACCATACAATCATTCTTAAATTTACTTTGTTTAGTGGATCACTCTCATTCTTTTAACAGATCCTTCGATATCAATAATATGAGCAACACTGACTGTGAACCTCATTTCGAGCGAGATATGTGTCTCGAAGAACCTCAAGACTTTGAAGATGACCAAGCTAGTAACTTATCTCCTGATTTGCTGCGAATGATGGAACAAGGGGAGAAACAGATCTTGCCCCATGAAGAGTTAATCGAAACTGTGAGCATAGGGGATGAATATGAAAAGAAGGAAGTGAAAATTAGAACCAGCATCTCAACATAAACACGAAAATCAGAGAATTCAAACACGTCTTTGCCTGGTCTTACCAGGACATGCCTGGGTTAAAAACTGACATTATAGTCTATAAGCTCCCAATAAAAGAGAAATGTAAGCTCATCCAACAAAAACTCCGTAGGATGCAACCAGATGTGTTGCTAAAAATAAAAGAAGAAGTTCAAAAGCAGTTTGACGCAGGTTTCCTCCAAGTGGTTAAATATTCAGAATGGGTTACCAACATAGTCCCCGTCCTAAAAAAGGATGGGAAAGTACGTATGTGTATGGATTACCGAGACTTGAACAAAGCCAGCCCAAAGGATAACTTCTCACTACCTTACATTGATACCCTAGTAGACAATACGATAGGTCATTCCTTTTTCTCTTTCATGGACGGTTTCTCTGGGTATAACCAAATAAAGATGGACCTTGAAGATATTGCAAAAACTACATTCGTCACAATTTGAGGGACATTCTGTTATAAGGTGATGCCATTCGGACTTAAAAATGCAGGGGCAACATATCAAAGAGCCATGGTGACATTGCTTCATGATATAATGCACAAGGAAATCGAGGTCTATGTCGTTGACATGATCGCAAAGTCTCAAACTGGGGAAGAACATGTAAAAGTCTTGAGAAAGTTGTTCTTGAGATTAAGGAAGTTCCAGCTAAAGTTGAACCTAGCCAAATGTACTTTTAGGGCTACTTCAGGCAAGTTGTTAGGTTTTGTGGTCAGCAGAAAGGGGATTGAGATCGATCCAGATAAGGTTAAAGTCATACAAGAATTACCCTCACCTCATATACAAAAAGAAGTTTGAGGTCTCCTCGGGAGGTTGAATTACATCGCTCGGTTCATCTCATAATTAACTGAGAAGTGTTATCCTATCTTTCGTCTTCTTAGAAAACACAATCCAAGTGTGTGGGACGATGAGTGCCAAAGAACTTTTGACAAGGTTAAGCAGTATTTGTCCGATGCTCCGGTCTTAGTATCGCCAAGTCCCAACAAGCCATTAGTCTTGTACTTAGCAGTTTTTGAGAATTCTATGGGATGTGTCTTGGGCCAACATGACGAGATCGGAAAAAGGAGAAAGCCATATACTACCTTAGCAAAAAGTTTACTGACTGTGAAACAAGGTATTCTTCAAATAGAAAAGTTGTGCTGCGCGTTGGTTTGAACTACCCGAAGATTACGACAATACATGCTGTACCACACAACTTGGTTAATCTCAAAATTAGATCCTCTCAAATACATGATGGAGTCAACTGCATTGAATGGAAGAATGGCTAGATGACAAATCCTACTTTTAGAATTCGATACAGTCTATGTAAGCCAAAAGGTAGTGAAAGGAAGTGCAATAGCAGATTTCCTAACCAGTAGAGCTTTAGAGGATTATGAGCTAATAAATTTTGACTTTTCGAATGAGGATCTAATGTATATTGTAACCACCGAAGAGGAGACCGCGTCAGAGCATCCTTGGCGAATAAATTTTGATGGTGCTTCCAATGCCGTGAGTAATAGAATCGGGGAAGTCTTAGTGTCACCAGAAGGAGACCATTATCCCTTCACAAGTAAACTCGACTTCGATTATACAAATAATATGACCGAATACGAAGCATGCATTATGGGGACTCAAGCCGCCATAGAGCGAGGAATCAAGATCTTGAAAATATATAGAGATTCCGCATTGGTAATCTACCAGCTCAAGGGGGAATGGGAGACAAGAGACTCCAAGTTAATCAATTATTGAAATATAGTCCTCGAGTTGATCAAGAAATTTGACGAGGTTACGTTCTAGTACCTCCCGTGTGAGGAAAACCAAATGGCTGATGCTTTGGTTACTCTAGCCTCAATGATAAAAGTAAATAGGCCAGAGGATATGAAGCCCATTCAAATGAGCATTTACGAGACTCTTGCCCATTACTACGAGATCGAAGAAGAAGGAAAAGATGAACATCCTTGGTATCAAGACATCCTCCAATATGTGAAAGATCGAAAATACCCCGAAGAATCTACTTAAAATGATAAAAGGACATTGAGAAGGCTCGCAAACGAGTACGTCCTAGATGGGGAGATTTTGTATAAGAGGAGAAAGGATCAGGTGTTGTTAAGATGTGTTAATGCAGTCGAGGCAAATAAAATCCTAGAAGAAGTCCATGAAGGCATTTACGTAACGCATGCTAATGGATTCAAAATGGCTAGGCAAATCATGAGATTTGGATACTACTGATTAACTATGGAGAATGATTGTATCAACTATTCTAAGAAATGTCACAAATGCCCGATCTATGGAGATAAAATTCAAGTACCTCCATCACTTTGCATGTCATGACTTCTCTGTGGCCTTTTTCTATGTGGGGCATGGATGTTATCGGATCAATTTCACCGAAGGCTTCTAACGGGCATAGATTCATTTTTGTAGTTATTGACTACTTCACCAAGTGGGTGGCAGCTGCCTCTTATTCCAATGTTACAAAGTCTGCAGTTAGCAAGTTCCTGAAAAAGGAAATCATATGCCGATATGAAATGCCAGAAAAGATCATATCGGAAAATGCATTGAACTTGAATAACAGCACGATATCGAAGGTTTGTGAGCAACTCAAGATCAAATATCATAATTCATCTCCGTATTGCCCAAAGATGAATGAAGCAGTAGAAGCGGCAAATAAAAACATCAAGAAGATCATTGCAAAAATAACAGAGACCAATAAAGATTGGCATGAAAAACTACCATTTCCCTCCTTGCTTATAGGACTTCAGTCAGAAAATCTACTGGGGAAACTCCATTCTCACTTGTATACAGGATGAAAGTCGTTTTACCTATCAAGGTAGAGATTCCTTCTCTTCGAGTCTTGTCAGAGCTAAACTTGGATGAAGCAGAATGGATCCAAGCCAAATGTGATCAGTTGAACCTGATCGAAGAAAAGAGGTTAAGAGCCATCCGTCATGGTCAGATGTACCAAAAGCGGATTATGCGAGCTTACAACAAAAAGATTTACCCTAAAGAATTCCACAAGGGAGATATAGTCTTGAAGAAGATACTCCCAATACATAAAGACTCTCGAGGAAAATGGATGCCTAATTGGGAAGGGCCTTATGTGATGAGGAAAACCTTTTCTGGAGGAGCTCTAATTTTGATTGAAATGGATGGCAAAGAGCTATACAACCCAGTGAATTCAGACTCGGTGAAGAAATATTTCACCTAAAAAAAAGGGTGGAGAGGTTAGGATGAAAACCCATGAAAGGGCATGTTGAAACAAAAGGGGTTTTGAGATGAAAACCCGAAAAGGGCAGCTCAAATGGAAAACAAAGGTGATCAATTGTTCCCTCAAATGTGACAAGATAGAGAAATTTTATATCTTGGGGCATCGACTAAGTACTCCAGGATCTCCAGATACATATCGAGCAGAAAGATGTTCCTCAGATCAGAGAAATCATATTTGATATCTAGGCATCTAATACTGTTCTTTGTCATTGTTTTGTTCCTTGTAAATATTCGGCATTTTTCTTTCTTTAGCCAAAAAATCTCCAAGTTTTGACTCTAATACAATCTCGTTCTTTCCCATACTGCCCAAGTATTTTCATACCAATATAATGAATAATAGACTAAAATCGCACAAAAAAGCAAGGATCCGCGAGTATTATTTTAGAAAATTCCTAAATGATACAAGGACCCTAAATAAGACCACCAGTTAAAAGAATCAAACCTGGAAAGAACGGTTCAAATGAAGAATCTGTCAAGTCATAGATTTAATGAGACGTAAAGAGATGATCTCCAAGAAGAAGAAACTAATCTTTGAAAAATTAACATTAATCATGCACATCCATCTAGTTATGAGCATTTTGACTCATTCCGAGCATTGCATCCTAAATAATTTGGCCTACCTAAAGTCCCATTTTAGCATATTCTACAGGTCTCAGTACCACGAAACAGGAAGGGAAATATTTAAGCCATAACGGTGAATCCAGTACAACGAAGATATAGAGGGAAACGTTTAAATCGTAATGGCGAACCGTGTACCTCAAAAGCATAAAAGGGAAAGATTTAAGCCGTAACGGAGAATCCAGTACCACAGAGACGTAAAGGGAAAGATTAAAGCCGTAATGGCGAATCCAGTACCACAAAGACACAAAGGGAAAGGTTTAAGTCGCAATGGCGAACCTAGTACCTCAGAGACATGAAAGGAAAGATTTAAGCCGCAACGGCGAATCCAGAACCGCAAAGACACAAGGGAAAGGGTTTAAGTCGTAATGGCGAACCTTATACCCCAAAAACATGAAAGAAAAAAAATTTAAGCTGCAACGGCTAATTTAGTACCATGCGGACAAAAGCAGCAATAGCAAATCTAATGCCGTGAAGGAGCAAATTAAAGACGTAACTGTGAAGCTACTACATCGAAGTTGCAGCAGATCAAGTCAAAATGGCGAATCTTTATCTCTCTGAAGTTGTAGCAAGGGCAAGATGAAGCCTCGACATCAAACCCTATTTGAGGGTGCAGCAAGTTGGATAACGGATTTCACTCTACCCACAGTCGTAGTAGAGTAGAATGGGACTACAAGTCAAGTGATGTCATTTTGAAGTAATCAATAGTGGAGCCGGAATTCAACAGGATTGGACAAAATTGGTCTCCTTTTGGTCTTTGCTTCATTCCTGTTACACAGCAACAAGCAAAGAGGGGCAGCTGTTGGAGCCCAATTTTGACTGGGCCCAAATCAAACCCATTTTAAATTTATTTTAAGATTAATTTTTTAAAATTTAAATTAATTTAAGTTTAAATTTATTTTAAAATTTAAAATTATTATAAATTTAATAAAAGTCCAATTACAAAAATCCAATTACAAATTAGGCCCAAATACTAACCTAAGCCCAAACCCAAATTACCAAAATACAAGCGAGCCCAAGTGGCCCAAACCCTAAAACCAGAATAGAAGCTCCAGCTTGCTGTCAACTTGCGCTGCTGTTGCCCTCATTTCAACCACTCACCTACCACGTCAGCACCAGCAGTGCCACCTCCAGCTTCAACTTGCACCTCTGCCAATGTGATAGAAGTCAAAAAAGACTTCAAGAAAAAGAAACAACCTCAGACTGGATCTAAACTAGAATCAAAAGGAGGTGTTTTCAAGAAACTCAAATTTCAAGAGAAATGTTTCAATTGCAATATGATGAAACATAAATCATCTCACTGTAAGCTTTCAAAAAAAGTTAAAACCAATGAAGCCAATGTTTTAATGATGAAATTTTTTTATTAGTACCATATTTGAATTACCAAAATAATTAATATATTTTAAATAATGATTACATGAAATAAAATTATATTGTATGTTGAAAATAGTACAAATGTTTTAATTATAATTTGAATTTTTTTGAGTATTTATAATTTGAAAATTTTAAATATTATTAAAATATATTGATGTATAAATCTCAATCTTTTTATATGGTATTTGAATATTTTTATTATATTTGAATTGTTAAATAAATTGATGTGTTTTAATTATATTTAATAATTTGAATAATAAATAAAAAATTGAATTACACTAATTAAAATATATTATTAAAAAATAATTAAAAAAATAAGTAAGCATGATGGGAATTGATTGAGGGTGTGCTCATCATTCAGGCTGATGAGGTGACCCAAACTTTTTCATAAGAGTTAATATTTTTAAACTCTCCGAAAAAAATATTTTAATCATTTATGTTTTAATTATTTATGTTATTGTGTTGTAATATTTTAATTATTGAATAGTTAATTATCGTTAATAATATAACGGTGAGCTGACGTAATACATTAAATAATTATTTCAAATAAAAAATTAAGATTAATTTATACAATCGATCTACATATTTTTTCGTTTTGAGCAATTTATTTTTTTATTCTTTTTATGTTCTTTTAACTTCTATTTTTTTATTTTCCATTATCTTTTGCTTTTTTGTCTGTTTTTTTTCCTTCTTCATTTTTTTAATGTAGTTCTTTTTTATATTTTCTATTTTTTAAAACTAATCCCTATATATATATTTTTTAACAATTTATTTTTTCGAATAAGGCGAATTTGTGGACTAGTTTTAACAAATAAAAACATAGAAAAATTACGTTAAAAGAAATAAAGAAGGGAGGAAACTAGATGGAGAAGCAAAAGAAAATGAAAAAAAAAAGTTAAAAGAACATAAAAGAAAAAAATTAATTTTCTTAAAATGAAAAAATATGGAGACCGATTGTATAGATTAACTTAAAATTTTTGTTTGAAATGATGATTTAACGTATCATATCAGTTTATCATTACACCATTAACGATAATTAACGACTCAATAACTAAAACGTAACTTGATATAAATAAAAATAACTATTTTGATCGTTTACCCTATTTATATATAGATTAGGTTTTTCTATATAACTAAATCACGCACGTTTTGTATAGGATTTAAACTAATAAATTCAATCAATGATATTTAAGTCAGAAAATAAAAAAATGAAGTGTAGGTAACCAAACAGAATAATCACGGCAGACCATTTGTTCATATTTCTAAGTCCAAATTGGTAGTTCATTTTTATTTTACATTGTTTGACTTTGACTTTAATTTTTGGGTTTGAATTTGAATATTTCTAAAAAAAATATGAATTTTTCATATGCAGGGGTGGATTTAGGGAGTTAGCAGGGATCTTGGTAAATTTTTATTTTAATTTTTTAAAATTTTAAAATTTTAAATTAATAAAAATAAAATTTCACTTTAATATTCTAAAATAATAAAAATTTAATTTAATCTTAAAAAAATATAAAAATATAAAAAAATTTAATTTCCGACCCCTAAAAATTTCTTTTCGCTTCGTTCCTATTCACATGCACTTTTAATTTATTAAATATTTGAGACACACAATTTGAATATTATAACTAAAGAAAATCAGACTAAAAACAATTGAATATGACCGAATTACTTAATTTTAATGAACTAGTGATCCCCATGCTGCATCCCAAATATTTTATTAAGAAAAAGTCAAAAGATTAGTGTTTAAAATTGCTTACAACCAATGTTCTCTTGGTTGGATATGCTATTTCAGTTAGCATATGTTATTTTGATTGAATAAGGTTTAATATAATATTTGGTATATGAATTTGATATTATTTTAATTTGTTATTTAAATTTGACAATTTTTTAAGTTGGTATCTAAATTTTTTGGGGTCCAATTTTATACCTGAATTTGATTTTTTTTTCCTAATTTGGTATATTTTTTTTAATATTAATTCATTAAGCATAGCTCAATACCTATTTTTAACATGAATTTTCTCTAAAACTGACAATATTTTTGTAGCATAACAAAAAAAATTTCTACACCATTATTGTTTTGCATAATTTTTATAACATTTAATAAATTTAGGTATCAAATTGAATCTTAAAAAAGTTTAGGTACTAAATTAGGAAAAAATGTCAAGTTTAGGTACCAAATTGGGTAAAAAAATGTTTAGATACCAAATTTGGAAAAAATACCAAATTCAGGTACCAAATTGGATAAAAAAATTTAAGTATCAAATTAAAAAGAAAATATCAAATGTAGATACTAAATATTATATTAAGCCATTGAATTACTACGAAATCAAAAATTTTATTTAAAGAAAGTGAGATAAAATTATATAGGTAATGTGAGATTTACGAATGTCTAAGTAGTATGATGAATAATACCACTGAAATTGCGCCCTTTACGAACTTTGCAAGGCATGAAATGAAAAAGAGATCCTCTTCGCTTTAACTTCTTCAAATCTAATATCTCTTTACGTAAGTAAATTATTTTAAGGGTTAGTTTGGTAATGTTTTCGAAAATTGTTTTTGAAAAGTTTGATGTACGTGTTTGGTATTGTTGTTAAAAAATACTTTTAAAAAATAAAATGATCATTTTAAACACGATATTATAAAGTAAAAATAAGTATTTAAATAATGTCAAAATTCATTAATATTATTATATTTCAATAACAATATAGAAATAATTTATTGTAATTCATTATTAATAATTTGATATATTAAATATAAATTTTGAATATTTTTTAAGTAATTAATATTACTTATTTGTAAATTTTAATTTGAATATATAAACTATACTTTAAATATTGAAATACAACCATTACAAATTTAAATATATAATGTTATATATTTTAAATAAATTTCAATAGGAAAATAATTGTACATATAACTTGAATATTACATAAAATACATTGGATTATAAAATAAGGGTTAAAAATGTCATTTGACTTTAAAAATGCTTTTTCCAATGCGAGTTTTTCACTAAAATAATATAAAAAATAATATATTAACCAAAATAATATTCCTACCCTATTAATTATCAAAATAATATATTTTGTGGGATAGAGGATATTCAACTGACGATAAAGGAAAATATGACATTTTTTTTTTAATTTTTTTAATTATATTTATATATTATAAAAATAATAAAATATTAGTGGTGTCATGTTAAATGGTGGCACCAAGGGAAATAAAATACCTGATAATACAAACAAAATACATGGACAAAGTAAGTGAAAAAATACTTGACATACGGTGGGGGAATATTAAATGGCGACACCAAATGTACCATTTTATGTGGCGGCATCAAAGGAAAATTAGGACACATGTCACGTCCCGAGTGACCCGTGAGGGAAATTTAATTTTAAGATTAATTTTTTTGTTATAAAAAAGGTTGGGGAGACCGACGAGAGAGAAGAACAAGAAAGAAAGAAAGAAAGAAGAAAAAGAAAAAAAGAAAGAAACAAGGAGAGAAAAGAAAGAAAGAAACAGAATAATGTTATTTTATTTGATTTTAAAAATTATTTTATTTTGTGTGTTTATTGTTAAATTTATTTTTAAAATTATTTAATTTGTTGTTAGTAGTAGTAGTAATTATTTAGTTCTTAATTTTAATGTTTAATGTGATTGATTTGTTATTATAATTTTATTTGTTTAGTAGGTTGATTAAAAGAGAAAAAACTAAAAGAAAGGTAAAGGTAAATGTAAATGTTTTATTGTTATTTTAAAGTTATATTTTGTTTAGTAATTATTATTTTAAGTTATTTGTTTTGCTTAATTTAATTTTTATTTGATTTGTTATTTAATTTTTTTTATATAGTAGAGTAAATTAAGAGGAGAGAAAGAAATGTAAGTTTGGTTATTTTTAATTTTATTTTATTCTATTTTATTTTGTTAGTAAGTAATTTTATTTTGTTAGTAGTAATTAAGGAATATTAATTAATTTAAAAATTAACTATCAAAATGAGTTATTTACTAAAATGGTACAAAATAAATATTTATATAATAAAATGATATCTCCACCCCATTAATTACGAAAATGTGGTGGAGATACCAATTTGGTATATAATTATTATTTTTGTATTATATTGGTAAAAAAAACCCTAAAAAAAATTTAATAACATGATTTTTTATGTTTTATTAATTTTTTACCGAAAAATTATTTATGTACTGAACTAATTGAATTAATTTTTTATAGTTGCAGAATGGATTCTTTAAATAACAAAGAGCGTCCTCACATAGTAGGGTCGATGAATGAAAGAACACACGAAGGTAATCTCGATGTAATAAAATTATTATTTGTTCTTTATGTCATTTAAAAAATTATTATTAGTTTACGAAATTAAATTAGGTTATACTAACTATTTTGGTAAATTAACAGGGCAGTTGCAAGTACTGCGCATTGAGGGGTCGTGTGCACGGCCTTAAATATCGTCCTCTTGAACGTCTACATCTACATTTGCGGACGGTCAGATTTGGATCGACGACATTGATCCAAAAGTTTGACTTGCGGTATGATTTAATATATGCATTGGTGAAGCGTTGACGCTTGGAGACCCACACATATCATCTACCATGTGGGGAGTGCACCATCACGTTGGAGGATGTTGCACTGCAACTCGGGCTCCCGATCAATGGTAATGCGATCACCGGTATTAGTACGATTTCAGAGCCGTCAAGGATTTGCAACAACTTACTAGGTCGCTCACCTAGTGATGATAATTTTATGTCGTTGACTGTTACATGGTTGAAGGTTAATTTTGCGCATTTGCACAAAAATGCAACCGAAATAGAGGTTATGTGGGTCGTTCGAGCCTATATTCTGTAAATCATAAGGGGCATACTCAAGCCGGATGCAAACAACAATAAGGTCTACATGATGTACTTACCCCTACTGACTGATCTGCAAAGTATTCTTTCATATAGTTAGGGATCTGCGGTGCTTGCGATGTTGTATCGAGAACTTTTTTGCACCACAAATCCTTCTCGCAAAGATATAGGTGGTTGCCTAATACTATTGCAGTCTTGGACACTTAATTGGATGTCATTCTTGGCATCCGTCAAGCACCAAGCATATGTTTTCCCACTCGTTAATAGGTGATTACCCTAAACCCAATATTGCAATTATGTTATTCTAAAAAGTTTTTTTGTTTTCTTAGATGGAAAACAAATCCGAGAATTGGGAAGCAATACACTGTTCCCATATATAGTTTGATGCTCGAGCAACATGCCGGGGAAGGGGTATGTTATTCATCGACATGTTATTAAATTATATTACTTGACTCATGTTAATATTGTGGCATGTTATTAAATTATATTACCCGACTCTTGTTAATATCGTGACATGTTATTAATTGTGTAGTTCATCTAGACGTCATATTTATTGCCAGAAATTGCCACTGATATTCCCTCTTCAGCCTTCCTCCACTCAGAGCAATGATGCATTAACGCACCGATTATCAATTTCCAAACAGTGGAATGACATACCGGGGATCGAGTACTTCGACAGTTTGGTTGTAAATAGCTTATCCTGCCATCGTTAATGCAATTAGGATCTATTCATGGGATAAATAAGAAGGGGAAAGAATATTGTGATTAGGGGCATGTGCATGGACAATACATTCATGTGTGGAACAATCGGATGACGTGGGTACCTCCGATTGAGCATACTCTCGATTTGTAGCCATCAGTACACTACATGCAGTGGTACATTCAAGCTAGGAAACTATATTTACTTGGTGGACAATCAAAGATAATTCTCCTACACATGACACGATTTGATCACCCCTATCATCCGTCTCCTGCCCCAGAGGAAGAGAAAGAGGAAGAGGCATCGGCTGATGATGATTCTTATCATCCAGACTTTGAAGGATCATCACATATCCCTAGCTCATCAAGCCAAGGATATCATACTCAGTTTGTCCAGCCACAACAGTACTACGCTCCTTCCTACCCATCATTATCATCGCAATACTCTACTCCTCCCGAGCATATGACTGCTAATGATAACGTTTATCCTGACGAGCAACCTCGTCGTACACACCGACCACCGCTAAGATATACCCCGAGGACCACACCATCTAATCATGGATATTAGGGTTGTATCTATTAGTGTTTAATTGTGTATATTTGACTATTGATGAGTTTTATTGAAGACTTTTTACTTTAATTTTACATATATTTAACTCATTTGATCATTTATTTAAATTTCATATTTATATACCGACTTAAATTTCACATATGGTTTCATGTTTAGTGTTTAATATTTAAGGTTTCACGTTTAGGGTTTATGATTTATGGTTTCATATTTAGGGTTTAAGGCTTAAAATCAGATCCACTTTTAATCAAATTACCTAATAATTAACAAATTAAATTTGAACAAACATAGTAATATAAATTGGTTGTATTAAATTAAAAATAGTGATTTTAAGTTGTTTTGTAACAATTTAAAAAAAATGTTAATTTTATGAGATAGACTTAATTTTTATTTATTACAATGGAGGGTAAAACCCTAAAATAACCTTAAAAAACTAAATTTTCTTATCTCACTAGTATTATTAAGAAAGTGTATAATTGCAACACTACCGCTTTCAATTATTAAAGTATAATAATAGCAAAATTAAAATATTTATGTTTAATAATTTTAAAATAAAAATATTTAAAATTATATGTTCGAAATAAAATTTAATACAAATATTTAAGATTTCGAGTACAAATAAATTAATTCCTACACGATCCGGATAACTGATTAATATGGTAGGTTCGTTGGGGGTAATTACGCCTCATATGCCCAATTAGCCTTCACAGTCCACGAAGCTTGTCGTCGTTTGTTTTATCCATAATGTCCATTTCGTAGCGAATTCTGATGACATGCAGATGACCTTTCAGATTCTTTCGCAAACCTTTGTTCGAGATAAGCTCGAAAGTCATCAGAGGCACCTCTCATGTGGACAAGTCATGTAGGACGAGGAACTCCTTTTCCCAAATACGTAACATGTGCTCGAGAGTGTAAATGGGGTCAATGAATTGTTCAACATTGAGCGACACTTTAGCACAAGCTGCAACGACATGCGTAAAGGGATAACGAAGTGTTTTGAACCTCCTACAATCGTAGTGTCTGTTCTGGAGATCAACCCCGTATGACCTAGGTGGGATTCCAGGTCGACACCCAATGGTCTCTGTAACTTGAAATCGTTGAAACTATCGTGAATATATTTCAACGTTCATCGTCCTCGCTCTCCAATGGTTTGCATCCATTGCATTCCTGACAGCTTCGACAAACACGTGTTTGGCGTTTATCTGATCGATTTGTCGTGTCCCCATTACTGGCATTAAGGTAGCCAGCTTGTAGAACATAGCCGAGAACATGGATGAAATCGAAAGATGTCATGTTCTCTTGAACACGCCGTTCATCTGCTCTACCAGGTTGGTCGTCATTTGACTATATCGAAATTCGTCATCAAAACTTTAAGACCATTGCCACGGCTCCATGGTACCTAACCACTCTTGCAAAGGCTTATTCGTTTGACCTTCCATGTCACGCTCAAGTCTAGTCATTCTTTACCGAAATCAGTGTGGCTCTAGCTCGTATGCTGTGTATGTATTAAGAAAAGATAACTTACAGTCTCAAATTAAAACATTAAAAATACAAAATGAAACTAAATTTTTTTACCCATTTTCATAAGTCGTTTCTTCCAGTATGCATTCTTATATTCTCGATGGAAGTTAGTCGTAATGTGTCGGCTGCAATAAACTGATCTTCATGGTATACTAGTACACCTAATGGCGGTAATTATTCCCTTCCCTCTATTTGAGATGATGCAAATATTATCGTTATGAACAACATACCTCCTCACATTTGTCAAGAAGAATTCTCATGAATCCATGTCTTCTTTGTCCACAATAGCAAATGCTATCGGAAGCATGTTTTGGTTCCCGTCTTGAGCCACCATAATAAGTAGAATATGCGTATATTTCCCGTATAGCCAAGTCCCATGTATATTTCTCGTATAGCCAGGTCCTATCTATCTAAATAAATAGTTTACAGTGTGGAAATGCTAGAACGCAGGGATCAAACGTCCAAAACATATATTGAAAAATTCTTCTTCCCGATTTTAGGTTGTTATCCGGACCATAATAAGGTCATGTCACCAACTCAATGGTAGTCCCTGGCACATACTGTCGCATTGCGGCTATCCACCCCTGCATCTCATTGTATGATGCATCCCAATCACTGAACAACTGTTTCATTGTCATCTGTTTCACTATCAATGCTTTTCGATATGAAACTCGATACTGAAATCGTGCTTGCATCTCGAAAATCAGTGTGGAAACTTTAATGGTTGACAAGTCCTTCACCATTGGCATGATATATGTGTAGATAGTTTTGGAATCGAGTTTCCGGTAATCTTCTAACATACGTGTTGAAGTACATGTGTGAGGACTATCAAATTTTCTTATCTCCCACATCTGCGACTTCTGGATAAATGCAGCTCGTACCCACCACTTACAACCTTCTATCGACTTCCAACACTCCCCGATATACAATGTCGGTTTAGACATCGTGACTTTGTAGTCCATCGATACATTCATGCTATACCATTTAATGGAAAACACAAACTCTTCCTTGGATTCAAATATTTGGCCCATAAACAACTCTTCAGGATCTGCTATTACGACCAATCAATGAGCAAGTAGTATATCAGGGTACTTCGCGAACTCGGCTGCATGTGTTGCATCGTGATCTATAAGCGACATGTGTGCCCCAGCAGGTTTATTGTGCATCATAATATGTCTAATTGGATTTTCGACTGGAAACGCGTTATAATTTCCATCATCATTCGCCCCTTCATCGTCGATATCATCCGGGACCTCATCCAGATCCAGATCCAGATCCAGATCGCTATCAATATCGACCTCATGATCAGAAGGAATACTACTAACATATCCAACATCTTCATCCACATCATTCTCGGGTGTAGCAGCATTAAGATCGGTGTCTATCCCGCGTACTATTGATTGACTTTCAATGTATGATACTGGAACCACCATACACGGATTTGGATCTTCATTTTCTACTAGAGTTGGATCTTTATTTTCTATTGGAGTTGGATCTTCATTTTCTACTGGTTCCACATCAACTAACTCGGCAAACAACTGAACCGTTGCATTTGGGTCAGTTTGATTCGTACAATAAAGAGCGATCATTGTCTCCACATCTTCATCGTCTACAAGTTCCATCTCGGTGAATTTGATGGGATCTTTTGAAACTAGAAACTTGTAGAAAAGTTTCTAGATCCTTCTCCCACAACATCTAAAAATTTTTGCACTAATCATTGCTTTCATATCATCAACCGAGACATTTCAACGAAATCTCATTCTTATTTGTTGCCGACACTCAAATATACATCCAACTAATGTTCTCAAAATTACTCCATCGAAATAAATGCATACAAAAAATTGATTATTCATCTTCAATAAATCTATTAAAAATAAATAAAATTTCAATAAAATAACAACTTGAAAATATACCTTACTAAAAATGAATTTATAACAAATAAATATCAAACTAAACTAAACTGTATAAAAAAAACAAAAAATTTACCTTTTTATTTTTCCTCTTCTTCTCCTTTTCTCTTCTATTCTTCTTCTTGTTTTTCTTTGATTTTTTCCACAAATTTAAACAAAATTTAAACATCCCAAAACCCTAATCCTCCTTTTATAGGCCTTTGATGCTGCCACTCAAGTTTGCACCACTATTATTTTATTTTTTTAATTTTTTAAAAAATAAATGGAATAAAAAATAAAAAAAAATTGAAAATCCCTTGGTACCGTCACCTAGAATGGCACCTTTGGTGCCACCACTCAATATGGCACCACTTGTGTGTTAGGTATTGTATCCCATTCTCGTATTTAATTTTTTGATCTGTATTGTATAAGTATTCCCCTTGGTGCCACCATTTAACATGGCACCACCAATATTTTATTATTATTATTTTTTAATAATATATAAATATAATTAAAAAATAAAAAAAATTGTGTCAGATTTCCTCTTGGTGCCGCCAATTGAATATCCTCCACCTCACAAAACATACCATTTTGATAATTAATGAGGTGGAGATATTATTTTTGTAAATATATTATTTTATTAAAAACCCTCCTAATGCAAAAGCAAAAAAATCATTGCTTATGATTTCAAAAATTATCTATTTAGCATTGTTTATGACTCCAAAAATATTTTTGACCTCAAAAACACTTTAAAAAAGTAATACTAAACAAACACTTGTGTCAAAATATACCAAAAATTATGGTAAGTTACACAACATCCAACTAGAGAACATTAACATTCTCCCATTTTGACTTTAACAAATAACAATTTCTTCAAAAAAGGTAGTAAATAACATGTAGAAAACTCCACGATGAAACTCTCACTTACAAATATAATCATTAATAAGGTGAACAAAATTTAATTAGATTTGAAAAAATAAAAAAATTCAAATTTTGAGTTAATCGAATCGAGTTATTCGAATTATTCAAGTCAACTCGAAAAACTCGATTCGAATTTCGAGTTTGAGTCGAGTTAAATTTCACAATTCGAATAACTCGAATAATTTGAATAACAAATTGATGTAAATACCTTTTTGGTCCCTAACAATTTTGAAAATAAACAAATTAATCTCTTTATCAACAAAAATTACAAAAAATCAAAAATAATTTTTAAAATTCAAAATATTTTTAAAATTTTAAAATTTTATATTTTAAAAAATTATAACAATTAAAAAAATATTATGAATATTATTAAATTGATGTTTAACCTTTCATCTTCCTTGACCTTTAACCTTCCATATTCTTTAACCTTTCATATTCTTGTAACTACTTTTTCCTATTTATGTATTAGAATATGAAGAGTTGAATCTCCCTATATATATAGAGGAGTATGCTACTTGTAAATGGAATGAAATATATAGAATACAATACATATTCTCTTTTTATTCTCATCTATTATTCTTGTGTTCTTTACATCATTATTATTATTTTATAACACGTTATCAGCATGAGCTTGCTCGATAGTATTCAATAATTTTTTTGGAGAACAAGTAATCTAGACATACAACATTCTTGTTGAAGCAATAAGGTTAAGATATGTGAATTTCTTTGTGTGCTTGAAGATTTTGAGATTTCAATATTCTTAATGAAAAAAAAGTTAAAATGATGTTTTTTTTTTCATATTTAAATATGAATTTATGTTTTATATATTCTATGATATGCTTGTTTATGATCTAAGACTTTGAATAAGATTGAAGTATCAACAACTTGAATATTTTTACTTAAATATGTATATATTTCATAACATATGTCATTGACATGATTAAAAATAAAGTAATCATTTTTAAAAATTTACTTTTAGTTGGTGACCGTTACCAAATGTATTACGTTGCCTATTAGATTATTATTTTATTATTTTTGACACTAGAGGCTCATGTTCAGTATTTGGATATGTCGTATGAAAAACTTAGAAAAAGTTATATCCAAATGCATATGATATAGCTTATGGCTATTTGTTTCTTTGAGAAGGAAATTTTCTTTGAAAACCTTGATTATAGTAATTAAAATAATGTGATGTTTCTAGCTAATATTCCATAAAACATTTTTTGGAGTATTCTATTGTTATGTTGATTAAATTGTAAGGTTGACCTTAATTTTCATAAGATTTTAATAGATCTAGATGATCATATTTCTATACTTAAGTTTGAATAGACATGAATAATAGTACTTTCTCGCTTTAATTGTTAGCTTAGAATATATAACTTGACACGAGTAATTATGAGAAAGTTATCATTGTGAAAGTTCAATGATTATCATCTACATGAAGAATTAAAAGTGAAACATCTAACTGTTAAAGATCATCTTAATTCTTGAATGATGTAATAATTTGAAAGAATTATTTTACCATTAGAAAACGATAATACTTTCTAAAGCTTGCTATGATTGAAATATCTTATGTGCTCCTGTAGTAGCAATATTGTGAAAAAGGCTTTAAAAAGTATTTTGGAACGATCTCATGCCTTTTAGTGAAAAAGACTCAATTACCTGAAATGAATGGTACAACACATTACAATTATGAAAAATCAGAATATAGTGATCATGATTGTCGTTGTAATTGAGGATGTGGTTGGAGACATCCTAATAATTGTTATCATGGTGGTTATAATAGTGATTCTTCTAACCACTATAAAGAATAATAAGGAAAATCAAGAAAATGGTGGTTAAAAATATTCAAATGTTATTGAAAATTCATGCTACCAATATTGTATGAAAATGCATTGGTCACGTACCTGTCGTATGTTTAAGCATGTGATAAAATTTTATCAAAGCATCCATTAAAAAAAAAAAGGAAACAATATTGAGACAAATTTTGTCCAAAATGATGAAATGAAGGATAATTTTTTCGGAAAAAGATGAAAATTTTCAATATGATGCTAAAGTTGACCATGCATACAAGGATGATTAATATGTTTTTAGTTTGTGTCAAAATTTTATTGAGATCCAAGCATTGAAATTTAATTGTTTGATTTAAGAATAATTAGAATCAATATCTATTTGATATTTGCTTCGGGATAATCTCTTTCTCTTCATTACAAAGGATGCTTATAATCACTACTTCTCATTCATGGTAACCTAAGTCTAATAAACTTCTTTTGAAATTTGATTTGATTTTTATTAAGAAGTTTAATTTATATAATTCTCTATCCATAATTCTATGAATTTTTAAATCTCTTCACGTATTTAGTTATTGAGATTTTTATGTGGAGATAAATGTTTTTATTTTTATTGGTTCATTTGAAATAGAATTGATTGGTTTAATTCTGATTTTGATTAAAATAAATGATTATTAGAAGTAAAATTACTTGTCATGAATTTTGAGATATTCACCTTATTTGGATAGTTTCATAATTGAGGTAAAGATTAGAAAATGTTTATGTTTAAACCTTTATAGTTGTAAAGTTACTTTAATATGACATTATAATATTTTGTATTTTGTTGTGTTACGATATATATAAAAATATATATTATCTAACCATAGTGATTTATTAGTAACATGAATTTATTATTTATTATGTTTAATATATGTTTTATTTATACCTATTCATTTTAGTTTTATATGAATAAATTAAGTATTCATTAAGGATATATAATAAAATGATTGCATGCTCCTGCAGAGCTAATATTGAATCAAACTGTAAAAAGCTCTTAAAGAGCTAATATTTTACCTCATTGAGAATCAAAATTTTGTAAAACATAATATTATTTTTCCGATAAAGAAGATATATGTTGAAGAAAAATTTTCTATGTTTTACATTAAAATCATGGATAGAAATGACATGAGATATCATGTTTTTGTATTATAAATATTCCCAGAAGGAATACATTACACTTATATGAATGACATATGAGATAGTAAAAAGAAGTTCATATTGTTGGTATGATCGGTTAGACCATCCCGAGTCAATGTTGATGCAAAATAATTTGATGAAATTTTATATGAGTTTATTGAAGAATTAGAAGTTATATTTTAATAATTTTCATCATACTAGTTATTTGGACAACATATTGATCTAACACCAGCTAAAGTTAAAGGTCGGTTGCATTTTTAGATGATAACCAAATAATATATGAGCTCATATATCACATGTGTGCAACCTAAAGTTTGCGATACTATTTCTTGAAATAATTTGACTGACAATAATCTCTATAAAATGCAATTTGTGCAAAAAACGCTGGTGCATTATTTCCAAGCATGATTTTTGTAGTTTTAGATGGGATAATTTTAAGTTGTCTATTGCCTATATATGTTATATTTAATGGTTAGCAAAACTATGCCTCCATTTAGTTGCTTAATCATTAATATAAGAATTGCTTTATAATAAGCATGTAATTTTATTTGCATCAAACTAAAATGTAAGAAAAATTTGTCTCGTGAGAATTGACTCATTTATGAGTCAATGGATTCCATCTAAGAATATCTGAATGTGCAATATCTATTTCGTATTCCACCACAATGTATTAAGATGTATCATCTAATATGAAATTGAGAAATTTTAGAATTTTTATTAGATATTGAAGGGAGATATATTTATAATTTTGAAAAAAAAAAGAATTTTTATGTTGCAAATTTTCTCGACATTAAGGGGGAGACAAATTAGTTAAATAATTATGTCACCATTTTTCTTTTGTGATCCTCACTAATATTATGTGCACAAAGTTTGAAGGATAAAAATTATTTGCTAGATATGTTTAGTAATGACATTTAGAGATTCCATATATTAGCTGATACTTATACCAGCTAAAATGTTCCAAATAATTATATGTCCCAGAAGGACAATGTGATAAAAAATAAGTCTTAAGCATGCTAGAAGCATGACAAGCTAGTCGACTCCATAAAAAAATCATTGAAAGAAAGGAGAAAGAAATGAAGATGGTCACATACTAAAAGGAGACAGATACTCTTGAAGAGGCCCAAGACATAACTTTTAATAAAACCTTAGAAGAGGTTCAGGTACCTAAAATTATGAATATAATGAGATATCTCAGTTAGTTATGTCATAATTAAATATGATGGAGTTGAAAAAATGAAATTGTTGTTGACAAAGATAATATACATAGAACACTTTAATATTATGGAAAAGTGAGGATCTTGAATGAAAATATACTTGAAAGCATTGAGATGAGAACAAGTCATCAAAAATAAATAAGTGTTTCTATTATAACTTATTAAATGTATCTCGGACAAGAAGTCCAAACACTCGGAAGGTGTAAAGCCAAGTGGAGTACATGTTAGCATAATAGCGAAAAAAAATACAAATCATAATATATAGAATTGACTTGTAACAAGAACGTTCACAAGATACCTGATATTGATTATGAAGAGACATACTCTCTTGTGGTGGATGCATATACTTTTAGGTTCTTGATTAGTCTGGCAATAAGAGGAGGCTTGATTTATGCCTAATGGATGTAATTACATCCTATTTATATGGCCACTTGATAATAACATTTACATGAAACTCCCTGAAGGTTTTAATCTGCCAAAAGCAGCTAATTCAAGTTCTCGAGAACATTACTCAATCAAATTAAACATATCCCTTTATGGATTAAAACAATCTAGGTGCATGTGGTATAATCGTCTTAGTGAATACTTATTGAGGAACGACTATAAGAATGATCACATTTCTCCATGCATTTTTATAAAGATGTTTGGATTAGGATTTGTTATAATTGTTGTGTATGTTGATGATTTAAATATCATTGAAACTCCTGAAGAGAATTTAGTGATAATGGAGTGTTTAAAGAAAGAATTTGAAATGAAATACCTTGGAAAGACAAGATTTTGTCTAGGGTTAGGATTACAAATTGAGCACCTAAAGAATGAAATCCTTATGCATCAAACAACATATATAGAAAAACTGCTAAGAAGATTTTACATGCATAACGCACATTCGTTGAGTACCCCAATAGTTGTTAGGTCACTTGAAGTAAATATAGACCTTTTTCTATCATCGGAAAAATGATGAAGATTTTTTTGGTCCTGAAGTACCATATTTAAGTGCTATTGGTGCATTGACGTATCTTGCTAGTCATACACGACTTGATATATCATTTGCTGTCAACTTATTAGTAAGATTTAACTCTTGTCCAACTCGAAGACATTAGAATGTGGTTAAGCATGTTTTTTGTTATCTTCAAGGTACAAGAGATATGAATTTATTTTTCCCTAATCTATCCAAAACAGAATTACTTGGTTTTGCAGATGCAGGGCACTTATCTGATCCTCATAATGCTCGATCACAAACTGATTATGCTTTCACATATGGTGGTACTACAATTTCTTAGCGCTCTATGAAACAAACAATTGCTACATTTGAGAAATTAATTTTCGACATTGGATTTCATTGTTTCAAATATCTTAAGTGATGCTTACATGAGGAGGAGTAAATTCACACTATATATATATATATATGTGTGTGTGTGTGTGTGTGTGTGTGGTTGTGATATACTATGTATAAAATGATTATGTATTCTTTTTTCTTTCACTAGGTTTTTGTCCCACAGGGTTTTTCCTAGTAAGGTTTTTAATGAGACATATTCTTTATACAATGAATATCCAAGGGGGAGTGTTATGAATATTATTAAATGAATGTTCAACCTTTCATCTCTCTTGACCTTTAACCTTCTATCTTCTTTAACCTTTCATATTCCTATAACTACTTTTCCCTATTTATGTATTAGAATATGAAGAGTTTAATCTTCCTATATGTATAGAGGAGTATACTACTTGTAAATGGAATGAAATATATAGAATACAATACATATTCTCTCTTTATTCTCATATATTATTCTTGTGTTCTTTACATCATTATTATTATTTTATAACAAAAAATTAAAATTTTAAAAAATTTCTAAAAAAAATAATTTTAGAAACCTAATTAATGATTCAAATTTATCATACCCAAGTATCTTATTTTTATTATTATTTTGCTTTGAAAAAGATTTTCTATATGGTTTCGAATTTATGTTCTTTAATATGAAATTAGTCATATTATAACAATATTTTTATTTGACATGTTTAATTTTTTTAATTTAACTAGAACAATTTCACTCGATTCGACTTGACTCGAATTTCATTCCACTCGATGCGATTCGAAAAAATTTCAAATTGAGTTAGGATGATAAAATAGGACTCGTGAACTCAATTAATTCAAAATATTTTCACTCGGTTCGACTCGATTAGATCTAATGCTCACTCTTAATCATCAACTATGAAATTAACCATCAATTTAATCAAACGTTATAACATTAAAGCAATAAAGTCATTTGTTGAGTATGCCTTGTATTTCAATCAAATAAGAGAATGCTTACAAGTCAAGTTAAACAAAATATATTTTATTTCTAGAAGATTTAGTATTTATTAGTATAATATATTTTGCATTTATTAGCATAATTTATTTGACCTACAAATTTAGCCTATAACTAGTCTCTTTTACAACCTTAGAAAATACACCCATTAAATATTAGAATTCATAACACTTTTGGAGAATTTTGTGTTTACATTTTAAGAGTTATTTGTTTTTGAGTTATTTGTTTTTTGTTTTTTTCCATCTTTTGTACTCTTTGTTCTTTTGTCATTATAGTAAAATTATCTTTGTCCATGGTTTTTGACTCTCTTTGAATGATTTTTTTCACGTTAAATTTGTGTGTTCAATTTTTCAAAATTTTCATTATTTTTACTTGTTCGTTACTTAATCAGGTCGATCTCCAATAAATGGTATCAGAGCTAGTTTAATTTCCGTAAACCAGCCCGTTTGAGATGACAACAACAAGATTTGACATTGAGAAATTCGATAGTGTCACAAATTTCAATTTGTGGCAAGTTTGAATGATGACAATTCTAGTTTAGACAGACTTGAAAAAGGTTGTTACCGAAAAAAAGCTCGAGAATCTAGATCAGTCAGAATGAGAAGAGCTTGATGAAAAGACCTGTTTGTAATCCACTTGTGTTTCGCGAATAGGGTATTGCAGGAGGTATTGATGGAGAAAACATTATCCACCTTGTAGAAAATGTTAAAAACTCTTTATGCGACTAAGTTTCTAGCTAACCGTTTAGTGTTGAAATAACATCTATTTATGTTTCGCATAAACGAATGTGGGTTTCTTAAAAATCACATCAATTAATTCATTTCCCTTTTAAATGATTTAAATAATGTTGAGGTTTAGATTGACAATGGAGATCAAACTATGCTATTATTGTTTTCTTTACCCCTTCATACAAGTCTTTTAGGAAAACACTGATTTATGGCAAAGACAAACTCTCGTTCGAGGATGTGAAGGGTCATTTGTTGAGTAAAGACAAACTCGACAATGAGTTTGATTCAGATAGCAAGGCAGATAGACAAGCAGTGGTGAGAGTAACGAGGAAGATGTAGTTGGTGCTAATTTGAACGACAAAAGTAGTGGTGATTTCTTGTTAGTGTCAATGAGCAATAGCTTTGAGTTTACGTCCGAGTAGATCCTAGATTTGGGATGTTCTTTTCACATGTGTCCAAACAAAGAATGATTCTCCACATACAATTCGGTTGAAGGTGGAGTTGTGTGCATGGGAAACGATTCATTTAGTAAGGTAATCGGTATTGTTAAAATTAGGATGCACGATGGGACGATTAGGAAACTCTCAGATGTCAGGTATGTACTTGATTTATGAAAGAATCTCACGTTCTTGAGTATTTTAGACAAAAAAGGTTGCAAAATCAACATTGAGTCGAGTGACATTAAGGTGTCTCGTGGAGCTCTCGTTTTGTTCAAAGGTAAAATGATCGACAATTTTTATATTCTGAAAGGTTCTACAGTGACCGGTGAAACCGGACGTTCCTCATCCGTTATAGAGTTGAAGTCAACACGTTTGGAGCAGAGGTAACTTGGTCTTAGGAGGGAAAAATGTATGATTATTTCATTGAAGAGAGGTTCTCTTTTGGATGCAGGTTTTGAAAAGTTAGAGCACTGTGTTTGTGAAAATCAGACCCGGGTTAGTTTTGATTTGACAATGAACAAGTCGAAGGCTAGAAGTCTTCCATCTTCTAAGCATAGATTCGACTCTATTAATTCCCTACATAGTCCAAGATAGGTCATTGGTGGGCTTTGGCAAAAATGGCGTTGTGGAAATACGAGTCAATATGGAGATTTGTTGAGTATGCCTCATATTTCACTCAAATAAGAGATCGTTTGCAAGTCAAGTTAAACAAAATATATTTTTCTAGAAGATTTAGTATTTATTAGTATAATGTATTTTACATTTATTAGCGTAATTTATTTGGCCTACAAATTTAGCCTATAAATAGACTCTTTTACAATCTTAGAAAATACATCAATTAAAGATTAGAACTCATAACTCTTTTACAACCTATAAATAGCCTACAAGTTTCTAGGTTTTTTTATCTCCATCCTTTGTACTCTTCGTTCTTTTGTCATTATAGTAAAATTATTTTTGCCCATGGTTTTTTATCCTCTTTGAAAGGGTTTTTCCACGTCAAATTTGTGTATTTAATTTCTCAATTTTTCCCGCTATTTTTACTTGTTCGTTACTTGATCGGGTCGATCCCCAACATCATTAGCAAAGCAAAAATAATATCTATCAGCACCAAGATTAAGTACAAACCCAAAAGAAAAATAAAGTTAACTAAATCTTCAATTATTAGAAAACACAAGCAAAACAGGTGCACCAGCCAACCAAAAACCAATTAAGAATAGCAGATAAAAACCAACAACCGGTACCACTGACCCAAATTCGGCAGATTCAACCGTGCAACTTTATTTAACCCTTTTTTTTAGGCAAAAATTCCAAAGGAGCATCAAAGTCCTCGGGCAAAGATGTCAACCTTACATCAACTATTTAGCTCCTTTGCATTTTGAGTATTAGAATTTCAAGAATTGAGAAATTCATTAACCTACCTTCTATTATAGAAACTATACACATTTATACAATGCTAAAAACAACTAACACTAACTACTTAGTAACTACATTACACTAGAAGCTAACTAAGATAGTTAGACTATTACTCTAGTATTCCCCTTTCAGCATCTTGACAAAAAACACCTACAGCAACAGCATTCATGCGACTACGATAGTGAGAAAAAGCACCTAATGGTCTAGCTTATACATCAACAACCTGATCACAACCAGGAACAAAACACACATGAAGTTGATCAAGCATGTTGAATTAGATATGCATTTTGTTTCCATGGCTGCAAATCTGGTGCTACAAACAAAATGGATATATAATTCAACATGCTTGACCTTAGCAGGTAACACCAGATTTGCAGCCAGAGAAATAGTGCTAGCATTATCACACCAAATGACTGGTGTACCACTCAGCTTGACACTTACCAATAGCGAGCGAAACCACGTCAACTCAAATGTGGCATTTGCTAAACTTCACCTCAAAAGTAGATCGAGACACCACACTTTTTTCCTTCGACATCCAACCAATGAGGTTATCATACAAGACTCTTGAAACAATAAACCATAATCAATTGTGCCCCTAACATACCGAAGAATATGCTTCACTGTTGTCCAGTGCACATCATGAGATTGATGCATGTATTAACTGACTTTGTTGACAGCAAACAAGTCAAGCCAGTTGTAGCACCCCAAAATTTAATTTTTGATTTATTAAATTCTACCATATGATAAGCACCAGCTCTAGTGGTTAAGGGTCTTGAATGTGTGTTGTGGGCCTTAAATTCGAATTCTTGTCTGAGCTATTAGAATTAATTTTTGTTAACATTTTGTGGGTCACACGGTTAGAGGAATTTGAATTCAATTTGAAGTCAAAGAAATCTGTTAGATGTGTATTGGGGTAGTTGGGATAATGGGCATAGTTTTATCCTACATCATTCTGTTTTTGAAATTGAAAAAAAGAAGAAGAAGGATTAATGTTCCTAAAAATCTGCTACCCTAGTCACGTCTCCCTTTCTTTCTCCCCAAATCCCCATTCGTGAGTTTCAATTGGTTCCCACTAAAAAACATATCAAGATTTTTTCTTCTACTTTCTTGCTCTCTCTTGTCGTCTTTTGTTTTATCCCAAGCAAGGGTTATTCAATTCTTGTTTTTTTTTTTTTCCTATTTGCTGAAGCAGTGCTGCCATATTTTCGTTATTTTGATTCTATCCTCACGATTTCGAGCTTGTGTGTATTCGTCTTTTGGGTAAGAGTATAAGTTTCGTTCGGTTGTTGTGCTATTTCGGGTTTGTTTAATCATCTCTTTTGCGAAGGAGGTGTTTAGAAAATTGATGTGTGTGTTGTGATTCGCTAGGAGATCATGTGTTGGTTGGTTCTCCAACAGGCTGAGTTCGTGTTAAGCTACAGATTTGTTACGAGGTAAGGGATTCGTCGTTGTAGGAGTTCTTCATTTCTAATATTGGGTTGTTGAACATTGGTTAATTAAGTTGTTATTTGGATTCGTAATTGGTAGGATTTTTTAGCTTTCATCAGAAAATATCTGAAACGATCCGAAAATTAGGGATGTCGAAAAATATATTTTTGAGATTCGTATTTGTGAACATGACTCATAAATATTTAATAAAATATATTTACGGAGTTAATCTATAAGCTAATTGATTTTTTTCGAATAAATAATTTTAATTGATAGTGCTTAAATTAAGTATAAGAATTAAATTGCATAAATGATAAAAATACAATTTATAAAAGAATTGTAATTTAAAGTAAATAAGAAAGTGGCAATTAACCATTAAAATGGTTAGTGCCGTTTAGGTGCACACTTGTTTGATATTATATAAATTAATAATAATTGTTGGCGCTCAATTTTATTTGGGCTCAACTTCAAATCAAAATGAGTAAACCAAATTTTAGGTTTTAGTTTAAATTTTATTTTAAATTTAAATTACAAATCCAACTTAAATTCTTTAAGCCCAACACAAATAACCCAATTGTCAAACAAAAAATCTAATCTCTAATGTGCAACTTGTGCCGCCAGCCGCCTCCACCACCTATTCAGAGCATGCCACGTTAGCAACAACTTACTCCACTTGTCTCTGCCACTAGCACCGCCACCCATTGATCGGACCTGAAACAAGCAAAGAAGAAAAGACAGCAAAAAATATAACAACTGCAACAAGTAAAGAAGAAAAGACAGCAAAAAATATAGCAAAATAAAACAAGCTGTCATCGGCTATAAAACCCAAAAAAATAAGATCTGTAAAGGGGACATTAGATAAAAAAAATAAACAGACATGAAATTGAATCAAAAATAGAAACTAAAAGTTTGCAAGCATTCGAAACAACCAAATCTACCAAGGTATTATGGTTTTTTCATATATATATATATATATATATATTCTCCTTTCTTTTTGTTTTGAAAATAATAGAAATAAATAATAAATAAATAATAAAAGCAAAAGAAGGGCTTTTATCACCATTCCGTTGCTGCCTCCTACAACAACCAAGAAGGCCCTCGAACATCCCATGGTCGAGGATGGCCCTTCGATGATCAGATCTACAAGGAGAAAAAAAAAAGAGTTTTAAAGCCCTAAATAAAAACCCACCATTTTAAAAAATAATAAAAAATTAAAACAAAAGAAAAATCAGATTTTTCGAACCTTTTTGGAAATTGAGGCTCGATCTTGCTAGATCGAAGCCCGATCTATGTTTTAAAAGAAAAAAAATTAAAAAAGGAAATCTTTTGTTCCTTGGGTCGCTGTGCACGACGGCGGGCGACGACGACGGCGAAGAGTGACCGGCGGTTGGAGAAGCATCACCAAAAAAGAAGAAGAGAGAAGAGAGGATTTGTGATTTTTTTTTGAGAAAAAGATGAGAAAATGAAAAAAAAAAAAATACAAAAGGGGTGTTTTTATAACGTCATTTTGGCTTAGGCACTTAAGTCCCAAAACGATGCCATTTTAAGAATGAGCTTGAGATCAATTTTTTTTTAAAAAATGGGTAATTTGTCCCTTTAGTCCTTTCGCATTTTTCAATTATTTTAATTTAGTCCTTAATTTTTTTATTATATTTCAATTTTGCCCAATAATTTTAATTATTTTTCAATTTAGTCTCCTAACTTTTAGAAGGTCTACAAAGCTATCACGTGTCCCTTTTTGGGTTATTTGTCCTTCCACTTGTTCATTTGTTACAATTTCATCCTTAAATAAATTTTTATTTTACTAAAAATTGGCCTAATAATTTTATTTATTCTTCAATTTAGTCCACTAACTTTTTGGAGGCCTAGGAGGTTGCTACGTGTCAATTTTTTGGGTTTATTGCACTAAAGGTCCTTAAACATTCTAAAAATCACATTTTGACCCTATCAAAACGTTTATTTTTGGAAAAACAAACAGGTCTTGAACAATATTTATTTGAAAATTGAAAAATGGGAGTCGCTACCAATCTTTTATTCTGTGTGATTGGATCACCACAAAGCATTTAAAATCCGTTTTGGAAAACATTTTGGTCTTCGAAATCCAGAAAATGGGTCGAGAGTCGATTACGTGAGAGGAAGGATTAGCACCCTCACACGCCCAAAATTGGTACCAATTTGATTATTTTAGGGTCTTGTTTGTAAAATTTTGAAAACTCGAATAAAGTTTTAAAGTACGATCCTTAAATGAATAAGTCATGTTTAAGAGAGAAATCGATTTTCTTTTGGAAGTCTCGTTATTTCGAATTGATCAAGGAAGAAAGTCGCGTCTAGTGAGTTAGGACATAATGTTTCGAGATCCGAAAATAACGAGCTTTCGTTAAACTTTAAACCTTGAAAAAGGGTATTCGATTATCTCGGTTTGAAGAAAAATTGCGGCTAGTAAGTTAAGGCACAAATTTTCAAAACCCGAGATAAAGGAATATTGCCTCCAGGGATTCAAATAGGGGCCAAGTCACGAAATAGCGACCCCTATATAGCGGTAGCGGTGCCGTCCGAAATCGCTATTGTTGAAAATGGTGGTGTGAAGCAAAATCACACCAATAGCGGTGGATTGCGGCCGTAATTTAACGGGTAACGGTCAATTGCGGCAATAACAAGCCGCTATTCCCCTTTCTTTTTTTTTACCGTAAAACTTAAAAAAAATCAATAAAAGTAATTATCAAGAAAGAAAACATAAAAAGGAAAAGCAAAGTCAGACTCAGTCTTTAGAGAATTTATTCTTTTGTACCAATAGTTCTCAATAAAAAACAAAAACTGAAAAAACACTTCAAAGCTCTCGACTTGGAGAAGATACTTACCTTTGGAGAAGAGACTACTGTTTTTGGGAGATTTGGACCGCCTTCAAGGTAAGAAAGGTCTTAATCTTTATTTTGAGATTCTGATGATTTTTGACCATGAAATGAAAATCATTTTAGATGCAAAGAATTTTTCAAGAAAGAAAGGGGGAAAGTGTTAGGGTTTCAAGAAAAAAAATTGTTTTATGTTTCCTGGACATTTCATTTCATTTTTTCTTTTTTCATGCCCAAAGGAAATGGGCAGTTTTCTCATGCTAGTCTAAGAGGTGTACTGTGCAGAGCTTTTTTATGTTGGAGATGTTTCAAGTCCATTTCTTGTTGCTTTTTTCATTAGGTTTTCATTTAACTTTCATTTGGTTTCATTTTAATTTCATTTTGTGACACATGTTTGGTTTAATTTATGGTCTTAGTTTTGGGTTTTTTTAATAAAATAGGTAGCTGATATTGTTTAAAACAAGGGGTATATAAAGAGTTTCAAAACCCACCTTGGAAACCATGAAACGACAAACATTAAAGAAACATAAAAAAGCAAAGCAATAAATAAAACAAACGTTAAAAACAAATAAAGTAGAAAAGAGAAACCAAGTACCTCAAAACAAAACCAGCCACTTCAATAGTTTTGGGTTTTTCCATAAACATATTTGGTTTAATTTCATTTATAATGAGAAATACTAGCCCAGGTCCATTCTCTCAAAAAATTATAATGAGAAATACTAGCCCAGGTCCATTCTCTCAAAAAAAATTAAAATTATATTTTTTTTATTAATATTTATGTAAAATTTAATTTTTTTTATTGATGAAATAATTTTGAGATATTAATTTTAAATAATTATTTTACAACCTAACATTTTACTTAGGTATCTATACTTATATTATGTATTATTGACAATTGGTTAGTGTTTTATAAATTTTTTATTTGTTAATTATAATTATTATGTTTTACAATAAGTTGTGCGAATTTAAAAAAATTTACGACCGCAATACCCGCAATGACCGCAATAGCATCCGTTATATTCGCAACCGCGATAAACACAACGCGACCGTAACTGTAATTTAAATCCCTGATTGCCTCGATTTAAGGGTATTCGATTATCCCGATTTGAAGAAAAATAGCGCCTAGTAAGTTAAGGCACAAATTTTCAAAATCCGAAATAAAGAAATATTACCTCGATTTTAAATATTTTGGAGAAAAATAAAAAATGACTTTAATTAAAAAATAGAGATAAAAATGAGCATGCAAATTAAATACGAGCTATGCAATTAATGATAAAGTTAAATAACATAAAGAATGAACAAATATACGAAAATAAATATGAGAAAAAAAATATGAATTATGAATAAAAATAAATGAGAAAATACAAAATTAATTAAAAAAAGGTTAAAGACTTATGTACAAAAGTCAAAGAAAAGAAAAACGGGGGTGAAAATGATGTTTCGAAGAATTTAGGGTTAAAATGTAATTTTGGAAAGTTTTAGGGATAAAAATGTCATTTTGGGAGTTCGAGGTAAAAATATGATTTTTGAGAAGTTCGGAGCCAAAATGTGATTATTGGAAGATCGAGGGAAAAAGTGTAATTTTGAGAAGTTTGAGGTTAAAATGTAATTTTGGAAATGTTCGGGGGTCAAAATATAGTTTTGGAAAAATTTTAAGTTAAAATGTAATTTTGGAAAAGTTTAGGGGTTAAATGTGATTTCTAAAAAGTTTAGGGACCTTTTGGGCTATAAAACCAAAAAGATGGGACATGTGGCATCTTCTCAAGCATTCTGGGGTCAAAGGACAAATTTGTAAATCTTTTAAAATTACTGGGCTAATTTAAAATAAAACAAAACTTGATTTAAAGACGAAATTAAAACAAAACAAAAATAGAAAGGGCCATTTGTAAAATAAACCAAAAAAAGACACGTGTCAGTTGCTCAGGCTTCAAAAAGGTTAAAGGACTAAATTGAAAACGAAATAAAATTAATGAGTAAATTTAAAAATTAATTAAAATGACATTAAGAACGAAATTGAAACAATAAAAAATGCGAAAGGACTAAAAGTGTAAATAGTCCAATTTTTAAAAACACGCGGATCCTAAGACGGGTCGGATCGCGTCGGGTTGGAGCTCTTGAAACGACGTCGTTTCATCCTTAAAAATCAAAGCCAAAACGGCAACGTCTTATAGGTCTATAAAAGGCCAAATTTCCTTCAAAAAAATTCATTTTCTTCCTTCTTTAAAAAAAAAATCTTCTTTTCTCTCTGGCCTTCAAGGCCGACTCTTGGGGCTCTGGCACCGGTCCGCTGTCCTTGCTTCCACGCGCCGTCACTTTCGTCGTCGCCGGTCATCACGCGCCACCGTCGCGCGCTGGCCCTCAGGTAAAACTTCTAGTTTTAATTTCTTTTCTTTAAAAACAGATATCTAAGTTCAGATCTGACTAGATCGAACCTAGATTTTTTTTTATAAAAAAACATAGTCTTCCTTTATTTTTAAAAATCAATGTTCTTTGTATTTTAAAAAAAGATCGTTTTTTGTTCCCTTTTAAAAAAACTTAGGCTTAAAGTTCAGTCTTTACAGAAGAAAAGGATTTGAAAATGCTTGTTTTTTTTTTTTTTTTTTACAAAATTTGCCCTTTTATTAATATTAATATTAATATTAATATTATTATTTTCATGTATGTTATTTTTGTAGGTGTTTGAACAAAAAGGGGGTCCTTTGCGAACGTGGGTAGCTCGACGGAACGTCGCTCACGACTCTGGTGACGGTGGTAGTGTTTTGGATCAAGTGAGACTTTTCATATTTCTTTTTTTTATTTAATAATTATTTAATATTATTTAATGTGTTTATTATACATTTATTACTATATTAAATATGAACTAAATGCATATTCAGAAATAATAAATAATAACAGTCATATAATAAATTAATATATATTAATAAATATATGTATAGTATTCAAACAGTTCAAAATTGGATTAATAAATGACAATGAATATCTGTCTATTGAGATTTTACCTCGACTGCTTCGAATATGCTTGAGAAATGGTATATGTTGCTTCGAATACTTTCTACTTGTATTTCTGAATGCAATCTGTTTGCTATTAATTTCGAATTTCTCTGTATTGGTTTCTAAAGAAAACCTCTGTAAAAAATTACAAGTGTTTTCATTTCGACTTTATAGCCTAAAAGTACAATCATGCTCTTTTGTTCTTTTCAACTAAATGCAAGTTTCTTTTTTTCTTTGTAGGTGCGACTTGTAGTGGCGGTGATGACAGTGGCAGTTGAGTGGTGGTGCAACTTGGTCGCTGACGTGGTGGCTCCTGATTGGATGAAGGAGGGTGGCTGCAGATCCACTTGCTGCTAGGGTTACTGTTTTTTCAAAATGTAGTGGGCTAGGTTAGGGTTTGGGTCATTGGGTTTGTTTGTAATTGGGTCAAGGGTTGTAAAATAAATTTGCGTTCGTGATTTTGGACTTGGCATTGTATTTGGACATTCTAAATTCAAGTTTTAAATTTAATTTAAAATAAATTTAAACTCAAAATAAGTTCAAATTTAAAATAAATTCAAACTAAAATAAATTAAAAATTAAAAATTAAAAATTAAAATTGGGTCTCATTTCGTTTAAATGTTGGGCTCGGTCAAAATTGGGCTCCAAAAGCTGCCCCTCTTTGTCGTTGCTGTGTAACAGGAAAGGAGCAAAGACCAAAAGGAGGCCCAATTTTGTCATGTCTCATTTCTTCGACGCTTTTTCTTCAACCGGCCCACCTTTCACTTCGTCGGTCGTTCAGCTTCGCTACATCCGCTTCTCTACATCTCCAGTGTTGTGATTCTACCTTGCCCTAAGGCAATTTGCTACTGTGGCTTCATCCTTTTAGCTTGCAACTTTAAGGGTTTGGTGTTGTAGCTTCATATCTTGATCCACTTCTCTGCATCTTGTCAAGAAGATGACCACTTTATTGCTTCGAATGACTGCAATCTACCCCATGATCGAGGTAAGAGATTGACTGATGATGATCTGCCCCCAGGCTCGCGGTAAAAGATCGAATGACTACAATCTGCCCTAGGCTCGGGGTAAGAGATTTGCTGATGATGATCTGCCCCAAGCTCGGGGTAAAAGATCGAATGGCTACAATCTGCCCTAGGCTCGGGGTAAGAGATTTGCTGATAATTATCTGCCCTAGGCTCGAGGTAAGAAATCAGATAGCTACAATATGCCCCATGATCGGGATAAGAGATTGGCTGATGGTGATCTGCCCCAAGCTTGGGGTAAGAGATCAAATGGCTGATGGTGATCTGCCCCAGGCTCGAGGTAAGAGATCGAACGGCTGCAGTCTACCCCAAGATTAGGGTAAGAGATTGACTGATGGTGATCTGCCCCAAGCTCGGGGTAAAAGATCGAACGGTTGCAATCTACCCTAGTTTCCGGATACGGGATTGGTTGATGGTGATCTGCCCCAAGCTCGGGGTAAAAGATCTGATGACTGTGATATGCCCCAGACTTGGGGTAAGAGATCGGAATCTTGAATTTGCCCTTCTTGATTAAGGGTAAAACTAGAATGATGTAGTTTGAATCCAACTCCACTGTAGTTTCAGGAAGATAGGATCTGATGTCAAAACTTTATCTTGCTCTTATGAAAACTTGGTATTGTAGTTTGATCTCAATCCACTGTAGCTTCGAGGTAGAAGATTTACTATTATGGCTTCAATATAATCCTCTTCGTCTTTAGGGTATCAGCTCCAATGTTTCCTGGGTTCTTTTCGCCATTTTGCGGGGATGTGACCTATAAAGTGTGCTTCTATAGACCTCATATGTAGGCCCGAATTATCAGGATGCAATGATCAGAATGAATCAAATGCTCCTAACTACATGAATGCGTATGATGAATGTCCGTTTATTATTTGGGTTAACATAGCCTGTCACTTGTCCAAATTCTGTCATGGGTACGCTGTCCTGTCTCCTTTTAGGCTTTACCTGAATTGCTTGTTTTCAGGTTTTCTCATTGGTGGTCCTGTTTCGGGCCCCTGTACCATTTAGGAAATTCCAGCGTAATGCTCATGGATCTTTGTATGATTCATATTATTAGTTCATTATCCGTTATTAAAAATGCAAAATGCTTGAACGAGATTATGAAAGAATAAGGTCCAAAATTTATTGACGACACAATTCAAAAGAAAAGATTAAAAGGAGGCAAATTTTGGTCAAGAATTGCCAAGTATACAACCAAAAAGGGTTAAATGCCCTGGATATCGCAGGATAAACTTATCTGAGCCGACTCGCTGAGAATCATGCTGAGCCCAGATATGTGTCTAGAAGACCTGGAGTGCTTTGTTGATGCATCAAGCTGTAATTTTCTTCCATCCTGTTATAATTGAGGGAGAAACGATCACTTCGAACCCGTTCTTGAATTTGAGCCGCCCTTTGCAAGTTTTCAACTCAAAATTCCTTTGGTTTCAAGAAGCACTTTGCAGGTTTTCATCTCGATCTTTTTTTTTGGAGACGCCCTTTACGAGTTTTCATCTCAATTTTAAGCAAAATATTTTTTCACCGAGTCTGAATTGATGGGGTTGTGCAAATCTTTATCGTCCATTTCTATTAGAATGAGGACTCCTATTGAGAAAGCTTTCTTTACCACGTAAGGTCCTTCCCAGTTAGGCATCCATTTCCCGCGAAAGTCTTAACCTCTTTTTGTCATAAGCTCGCATCATTCTTTTCTGGTACATCTGACCATGGAGAATAGCTCTTAACCTCTTTTCTTCGATTAAATTCAACTGATCATATCGAGCCTGGATCCATTCTGCCTCATCTAATTGTAACTAATTGTAACTCTGTCAAGACTCGGAGAGAAGGTATTTCCTCAATTGATAAGACTGCTTCCATACCATATGCTAACGAGAATGGTGTTGCCTCAGTAGAAGTTCTGTAAGCAAAGAGGGCAAATGATAGTTTTTCATGCCAGTGTTTATATGTCTCAGTTACTTTCGCAACGATCTTCTTGATGTTTTTGTTAGTTGCCTCTATAGCTCTATTCATCTTCGGGCGATAGAGAGACGAATTGTGATGCTTGATTTTGAATTGCTCACAAACTTCCACTATTGTGCTATTGTTCAAATTCAAGGCATTATCGGATATGATCCTCTCTAGCATCCCATATCGGCAGATGATCTCTTTTTTCAAGAACTTACTAACTGCAGACTTCGTGACGTTGGCATAAGAAGCTGCTTCTACCCAATTAGTGAAATAGTCGATAATCACGAAGATAAATATATGACCATTAGAAGCCTTGGGAGAATTTGGTCCAATGATATCCACGCCCAACATAGAAAATGGCCAAGGAAAAGTCATGACATGAAGGTGTGATTGAGGTACATGAATCTTGTCTCCATAGATCTGACACTTATGGCACCTCTTAGCATTATTGATGCAATCCCCTTCTATGGTAGACCGATAATACCTAAATCTCATTATCTGCCTAGCCATTGTGAAACCATTGGCATGTATCCCACAAATGCCTTCATGAACTTCTTCTAAGATCTTTCTATCTTTAACTGCGTCGACACATCTTAGAAACACTCGATCTTTTCTCCTTTTGTACAAGGTTTCCCCATCTAAGATATATTCATTGGCTAGTCTTCTCAATATCCTCTTTTCATTTTCAGAAGCTTGGTCGGGGTACTTACGATCCCTTACATACTGAAGAATATCTTGGTACCATGGGCGGTCATCCTTTTCTTCTTCTTCTTCTTCTTCTTCAATATCATAACAATGAGCCGGAGCTTCATAGATGCTCATCTGAATGGGTTTAATATCTCTTAGTCTATACACTTTGATTATCGAGGCCAAAGTGGCAAGAGCATCAGCCATCTGATTTTCTTCTCGTGGGAGATAATGAAATGTGACATCATCAAACTCCTTGGTTAACTCGAGAACCAATTTTCGATAATCAATTAGCTTAGAATCCCTCATTTCCCATTCTCCTTTGAGTTGGTAGATTACTAGTGCAGAATCTCTATATACCTCTAAAACTTTGATTCCCTATTTTATGGCTGCACGGATTCCCATGATACATGCTTCGTACTCTGCCATGTTATTTGTGCAATCAAAATTGAGTTTACTGGTGAAAGGATAGTGGTCTCCTTCTGGTGATACAAAGACTGCCCCAACTCCATTACCCGTGACATTTGAAGCTTCATCAAAATTTAATCTCCAAGGATGTTCCATTGTGGTTACCTCTTCAGTGGTCGCAACATACATTAAATCCTTGTTCGGGAAGTCGAAGTTTATTGGTTCATAGTCCTCTAAAGCCTTGCTAGCTAGGAAGTCTGCTATCATACTCCCTTTTACTCCCTTTTAATTGACATAGACTATGTCAAATTCAGAAAGCAAAATCTGCCACTTAGCCAATCTTTCATTCAATGCGACCGACTCCATTATGTACTTCAGAGGGTCTAGTTTTGAGATTAACCAAGTGGTGTGGTACAACATGTATTGCCTTAATCTTCGCGTGGTCCAAACTGGAGCACAACATAGTTTTTCAATTAGCCAGTATTGAGTCTCGCAATCAGTGAATTTCTTACTGAGATAATATATCGCCCTTTCCTTCTTTCCAGACTCATCGTGTTGGCCTAGTACGCATCCCATAGAATTTTCAAAGACTGCCAAGTACAGGATCAATTGTTTATTAGGAATTGGAGGCTCTAAGATGGGAGCATTGGACAAATAATCTTTGACTTTGTTAAAAGCTTCTTGACATTCATCATCCCATACACCTGAGTTGCACTTTCTAAGCAAACGAAAAATAGGATCACATTTCTCAGTCAGTTGTGAGATGAAACGAGCAATGTAATTTAATCTCCCCAAGAACCCTCGAACTTCTTTTTTCGTACTGGGTAGTGGTAGCTCCTATATGGCTTTGAATTTATCTGGATCAATTTTAATCCTTTTTTTGCTGACCACAAAGCCCAACAGCTTTCTTAACGTGGCTCCGAAAGTGCACTTTGCTGGGTTTAGCTTTAATTGATACTTTCTTAGCCTCCCAAACAACTTTCTCAGGATTCTTACATGCACTTCCTCTGTTCAGGATTTCGTAATCATAACATCGACATAAACTTCAATTTCTTTATGCATCATGTCATGAAACAAAGTTACCATGACCCTTTGATAAGTTGCCCCTGTATTTTTTAGTCCAAAAGGTATAACCTTGTAACAGAATGTTCCCTACAGCGTGACAAACATGGTTTTCTCCTTATCTTCGGGATCCATCCTTATCTGGTTATACCCGGAAAAACCATCCATGAATGAGAATAAGGAGTGACCTGTTGTATTATCTACTAAAGTGTCAATGTGAGGTAATGAAAAGTTATACTTTGGGCTAGCTTTTAAATCCCGATAATCCATACACATACGGACTTTCTCATGTTTTTTGGGAACAGGGACAATATTGGCTACCCATTCTAAGTATTTAACTACTTGGAGAAACCCAGCGTCAAATTACTTTCTGACCTCCTCTTTTATCTTTAATAACACATCCAGTCTCATCCTTCATAGCTTTTTCTAAACAAGTTTGCATTCTTCCTTTATGAGGAGTTTATGCACCACAATGTTAGTACTCAAACCAGGCATGTCTTGATAAGACCATGTGAAGACATCTTGGAACTTTTAAAGTAACTTGATAAGATCTTTTCTGGTTTCTAGGGAGATACTTGTCCTAATTTTTACTTCTCTCTTTTCATCTTCATTCCCTAGGCTTATAACTTCCACCAGGTATGAATGAGGTAGGATTTGTTTTTCTTTTTGCTCCATCATTCTTAACAGATCAGGAGACAAATTACAATCTTGATCATCTTCGAAGTCCTAAAGTTCTTCTAAACACATATCTTGCTCGAAACGAGGCTCTAAGTTAGCATCAGGGTTACTCATATTATTGATATTCAAGGACCTATCAAAGGAATAAAAAAGAGGTCCAAAGAACAAAATAAATTTACGAAAGAATGATTATATGGTATGAGTATGAGTATGTTTTTCAAATTGGACAAGAATGAATGTATTAAAGAGTGATTAATTTTGCTTATTTGATATGTACAAATGGTTTGTTAAGTTGGATTAGGAATGAAAGAATAATTAACGAAAGATTTTTCATATAAGATAGAAGATGCATTTTCATTCAAAATAATTAGATAATGATCATGGGCCCTTTTACAAAAAGATCCATATTACTTTCGAGCCTAAAGCAATAGGTGTGTTCTGAGCATTACTCTGAAGAAGCCCTAAAGACTACAGGGAGTTCCTCTATAATCTAATTATCGAGAGTACTTTCAGGGGCTAAAGAATGAATTTCCCACGAGTTTCTTCCTTCATTTCCTTCTTCTGATACAACATTGATTCTCAAACCCTTCATCATCCCCTTGGCTTCAATTAGTCTTCTCTCTCTTCTACCTTCGGCCTTGACTTGATTATTCCTCCTGATATAAACGTTTTTGATATATGAGGAAAAATAATTGGCTCCCATTAGATCTCCTCTCCAGCCAATCGAGCTCTCCTTCGTTCTTGCTTCTTTTTCAACTCTTTTTTCTCTCCCTTTGCATCTGGCTTATACCCTAGGCCAAAGTGATCTTGTTTTTCTTCCAACATTGGCACATTGATTCTCTCTTGGAGAAACCATCCTAGTCATTTTCCAGTTAGGGCTCCTTTTCCAAATGTCATTTTTAGAGCCATCTTTATGTTTTTGATATTTTGGGTACAAGGATCCTGCTTCATTCGACGATGAAAGTTGTATTGACGAACTCCAAGGATCGAAAAGAACATTCCAAAGCATCTTCATCTGCTCCAATGTATGATACATCATTTTCTATTGACGCAATTAAGTCCTCCTTAGCATTGATTGTGACTAATCGTCATTCGGTTACCAATTTCATTTTCTGGTGTAATGATGACGACATTGCTTCTACCGAATGGATCCACAGTCTTCCAAGCAAGCAATTGTAGCTTGGTTTGATATCCATTACCAAGAAGTCTACTTCGTATGAGTTTGGACCGATTAACAATGGTATCTCGATCTGACCCATAACTTTCCTTTCTGTTTCATCGAAGGCTCTCACTATATTGTGGCATGTCTTCATGTGAGAACTATAGATCGATAACCTTTTTAAGGTAGTCACTGGCAGAACGTTCAAGGCTGATCCATTATCAATCAATACACCAGACAGTGTGTAACCTTTACAGTGGGCGGTGAGATGTAGCACTTTGTTGACCCCATACCTCATAGGGGTATTTTTTCATCATTAAAAAAGATAAAATTATCGGTGCTGACATTATTGACCAAGCGGTCTAGCTTGTTCACTGAAATGTTCTTGGCTACATAAGTCTCATTTAATACTTTCATCAACTCGTTACGATGTGCTTCTGAGCTTTGCAATAGTGTTAAAATGGATATATGAGCCAACTGCTTGTGTAATTGCCCCACCACGCCATATTCGCTGTGCTTGAAGAACTTCAAGAATTCCTTAGCCTCTTTTTCTATCATTGGCTCGTTAATTGGTGACTTCAGTTTGCTAGTACTTCCTCTTATCGGTTCTTCTAGGTCTTTTCCAAATGTTTCATTTTTTATTCTTGCAGGGCCATAGTCTTTTCTACTACGCGTGACAAGACTCACGTCTTGAGTTCCTCCTGATTCAACCTTGGAATTTTCCCCTCTTGACACCGTTACATTACAGTTGTAATTTCAAGGTACCCTTTTGTCATCCTTGTAATGGAAGGCTACGAGTTTTTGAATTATTATTGTAGGAGCAACTCTTGCTTTATTTTTGTCATTCCTTGGCCGTGAGATGATTATCATTAGGTTATTAACCCCAAAAGCTTTCTTAACTGTGCCCTCTTCGAAGGCACATACTTCTTTCACGTCTTCTTTTTCCTCAAAAAATTCTAACCCCTTATTGTCCATCAATCCCTGTACCATAGTTTTGAACTCTTCGCATCCCTGAATCTCATGCCCTTCACTATTGTGGAACTCACAGTAGCGTCCTTTTCTTATTGCTTTTCTCGAATCTTGGGCAATTAAGCCCGCTTTTATCATTTCGTGCCATACCAATCTCAAGGGTAATCTTACCTCCTCAATGCGAGTCTTGATCTTCATTCCTTCTCCTTCGACTATTGCATTCACCCCTTGATCAGGATGTTTGGGTAGCAAATTCCCTGATACATTGGGATTCGTCAGACCATCGAATCTTAGGACCTCAGCATCAATAAGCTGTTGTACATGCCTTTTTAGGGCCGCATAGTTCTCAATTGAATGTCCGGCTATCCTTGCATGATATTTACATTGTGCATTCGTATCGTACCAACTCGAGAATGATGATAGCAATGGCTTTACATGAATTGGTGCCACGAGACATTCCTCATACAATCTCTGATAAAGTTCCCCATATGTCATGGGAATAGGAGTGAATTCCATTTTTTGTTTCGCACCAAACCTCTGCCTTGGATTTCTTTGATAGCTTCCTTCTGTGGTTCTGGGCGACGTCATCACCATTGGTTTTGAGTAATTTATCTTGTAAGAGTCTGTGTTATTGATTTCATTTTCCTTTTTTCTGGGAGCTATTCTTCTAACGCCTTCTCCCGCCTCGATCTTTCCACTTCGAATTGCGTTCTCGACCATTTCTCTTAACATAACCATGTTAGGGAAACTTTTGGTAACGCTTCCCAACATATGGTTAATGAAAAGGGCCTTCAGAGTATTAACGAATAACATAGTTATTTCTTTTTCCAACAACGGTAGTTATACTTTGGTTGCCATGTCTCTCCATATTTGAGCGTATTGTCGAAAACTCTCATTTGACTTCTTCTCCATTCTCTACAGGGTCAGTCTATCGGGTGCCATGTCAGTTACATGACCGTATTGCTTCATAAATGCTTGTGCCAGATCCTTCCATGAGCTTATCTTGGCACGACTCAATTGATTATACCATTTAGCTGCATATCCTATTAAACTATCTTGAAAATAATGTATTAATGATTGGTCATTATGGACATGCCTAGTCATCTTCTTGCAGAACATGGTAATGTGTGCTTCGGGGTAGCTGGTCCCGTTGTATTTATCAAAATCAGGTGTTTTGAATTTCGGGGGAGCACTAGGTTTGGGATAAGGCTCAGCTCCTTAGCGTTAATGCCATAGAAGGTATCAGCACCTTCCATTACTTTCACTTTTTCTTTCAACCACTTGTATTTGTCCTCTAGCTGTCCAGGGATCTCAGGTCTTGCTCTTTCTCTCTCCTCTACGTCATCCAAGTTATGGACAACGAGAATGGCTACATTATCTTTGGGGTTAGAACCGGATCCCATCTAAAAATTTACTGGCCCTGACATACCGCCTAGGTGTTGTTGTGCTCTTATTGTTACAGATACTCCACGTGGATACGTTTCTGGTGGTACTTGAGTATGCATAGAAGCTTAGTTTGGGAGATATCTAGGCTCCTCACTCTCCTCCCCTAGACTTATAGCAAGACCTTTTCCTTTATCTGCCCCTGCTCTTATCAGCTGTGTTAGCTCACTTATAATGCTCTTTTGAGATTCTATAATCCGGTCCTTCATATCTTACTATACTTTTGGCAAATGGTCTTGCAACTGCACTTGCACTTGTTCTTGCATTTCCTTTTGAATTTGCTCTAGCCTTTGCTCCATAGCTTTGGTTTTTTTACGAGTGTTACAGTGATGTGGGTTTTCAATGATTACTGATGTAACTGTTAAAGTTTTAACTAGTTAGAATTATCATGCTAAAAAATGTGAAAATGTAATGTGGATGAATGCATGTATGCAAAAGAAAGGTATTGACTTATAATTCAATTTCCATTAAAAAACTTCACTAGATAACAAGTTCATTTACATAAAGCAAATTACATAAATGATTTTGCCTTAATGCTCAAAGCTTTGATTTTCTTGAGAAGTCCTGCTAGCTTTTAACCCTTCTCTGTCTTTGTCTCATATTGTATACTTAACTCATCTGCTTCAACTGCTAGTGTTTGCACGTGGTCAGCCACTTTTCGTATTTGATTCAGAGCCTCACCCATAACGTAATCCCTGTCTCGAACTTGCTTCTGAGTCTACTGAAGGTGCCAATCATTTGTTTCCATTGCCCTCTCTAGAATCTCAATTCGTATATCACTGTTCTGCAATGAGGCTTGAAATTCTTCCACCCTCTTATTTAATCTCTCAATCTCGACTTGACTTGTCTTCAGTTCTACCATTGAATTTCGGCTATGATGTTTATACAAGGATTCCTCCAATTCTTTTATTCGAGCCTTTAACTCGGTCATCTCAGCTTGACTTTCCAACAGGCTGCTCTTCATGGCATTTTCTTGAATCTGGGCTTCTTGAAACTTGTTCTTCCACTGATTTTTTTTCTATTCTTCTCTTCACGAATTTTTTGTTGCCATTGTTCTGACGTCTTACCCAAATCGGCAATCCTCATTAACAAGTTAAGCTTCTTATAGTCCTTTTTCAGGCTATCGAGATCTTTTTCGGCCTTATTCTTCCCTTTTCTCAATTTCTCTACTTCTAACTTCTGGACATCAACGTCTAATCCCAAAAGCACCTTTTCTTCTTCCAATTTTTCTATCATCTTTTCCATTTCAGCATTCTTCCTCTCAAAATCTTGTTTAATAATTTCTAGTTCAGTCGGGACAACCTGCAAGTGTTCCTCAATTAGACGGACAACCTCCGGGTTTGGCAGAGGAATGTTGTCATTGATTCTTCTATTTCTCCACCAATTATATTCTACAGTTGTCAAGGGATTGGCGCCGAACACTTTCATCCTTCGAACTTGGTTCCATGCATTCGAGATCTTTCGAATCCTCCTCTTATTATTTTCTCCTCTATATGCGAATTCACACTGAGCTAACCCTTGAGTTGCTGGTATGAACTATCTCGACCTGTATTGTCTTGAAACTAATAAAGGTACGTACCCTACGGCTCCTCAAATTCTGACCAATGAGACTCAGTCAAAGTCTCCGCATCGATACAAAATTTCATCAGGAACAAACCATGGTGCTCCCATTCTATGTCTTTGTCTCGGAGACTTTGAAGTATTGCCATCCATTTTTTTCTGAGAAGTTTTATTATCTTTGCGTGGCTAAAAACTCTTTCAAATGAGAATAATCTTTAGATAAGTATTGATAGGAGACTTTTTCTGTTTTCCAAAAGTGACTATGGAATCATACCATCAACAATAGAGCGCAGCCGATAAATCGACCTTCTCCCTCTTTTCTGCACGCATTAAAAGATCTGAAAGTTTCAACCAATTTTGTCGGGATCGGTGTAACCTTTTTACTCAATCGGTTAAACAAGTCTGTCACCGCATCTTTTATGTGTTCCAAAGCCTTGGGAAAAATGACTAACCCATATATACCTAGAGCCAGGATGTCAATCTTTTTCTTCGTATCTCGGTGGGCTAGGATCAAATCTCTCAAACTCTTCCATGTAACGCATTTATTGTCACCTTTCACCTTAACCCGAGCTGCAACCCATTGCTCACTCATGCTAGTGATGTTTGTTAATCTCTTGACAAAAGTCGGGACACTAAGAGCTCTAGAATAGGCTCTATCTACCGAGATCTTCGGATAATGGAGTAAAGTGGTGTATTCTTCTATCGTCGGTGTCATGTCCACATTCCCAAAAGTGAAGCAACTGTAGGCTGGGTTCCAATACTGCGCCAAGGCTCGAAAGAGGTACTTATCTACCATAACCTCGAACAAGTATGGTAAATCTTCATACTCTTGGTAAAAAGTTTGCTTCATGTCATTATCCCAACTGTCTCATATCTCTTTCAATTCTTGCACACTGTTCTGAGCTGTACTAATCCTGGTATAATCCCAAAAGTCTGACTCATGTCCTTCTACTAAGCTATCACCTTTTTGGCGTTGATTTTCCTTTGACCACATATGCACAACCATATTTTCTTTCACCTTATCAAGGTACTTATTTTCCATGATAGATTCTCTTATCAATAATTAAAATTTTGGATCAATACATTTTCTTGTATGATGATGAAATGTAATGTAAAAGAGACAAAATAGAACAAGTTAGCAAAACACATCAGTATCAATATACAGGTGTAAAACAAAGAACCCAAGAATTTGTCTTGGATAGTTGCTAAAAGGTTCGGTATAACTCCTTCTAAGGCAAGTACTTATGGCTCACTACATGTGGTTTAGTCTCTAGAGTAAAGGGTACTTAAACCAGCAGATTCCTCGATTCTCACCCATTACATGCTCATACGGATGAGTTCAGTTTAGGGGGACACATTTCCCACATGTTTGCACGGAAGTAAAAACTTCACAAAAACATGGGTACGGATGTAATCCTGAAAGTGATCCACTATCCTGCACGGAGGTGAAAACCACATGAAGGAATAGTTTACCACTTCCATTTAAAGGGTTTAGTATCATATGCAAATGAATGCAAGTTTATACTAGCAGTATCGACATAATATAGCATCACACAAAATGTTTAAGGGTCGTATAATAAACAAAATTGAGTACTTAAATATTTTAACAAAAAGACCCGAAAATAATCAATTTTGGCTTGACTCTCTTTTATTTTAAAATTCCCCAGCGGAGTCGTCAAGCTGTCGAAACGTTTATTTTTGGGAAAACAAATAGGTCTCGAACAATATTTATTTAAAATCAAAAAATAAGAGTCGCCACCAATCTTTTATTCAGTGTGATTGGATCACCACAAAGCATTTAAAATCCGTTTTGGAAAACATTTTGGTCTTCGAAGTCCAGAAAATGGGTTCGGGAGTTAGTTACGTGAAAGGAAGGATTAGCACCCTCACACGCCCAAAATTAGTACTACTTTGATTATTTTAGGGTCTTGTTTGTAAAATTTTGAAAACTCGAATAAAGTTTTAAAGTATGATCCTTAAATGCATAAGTCATGTTTAAGAGAGAAATCGATTTTCGTTTGGAAGTCTCGCTATTTCGAAGTGATTAAGGAAGAAAGTCACGTCTAGTGAGTTAGGACATAATGTTTCGAGAAAATAATGAGCTTTCCTTTGTTGTAAACTTTAAACCTTGAAAAAGGATATTTGATTATCCCGGTTTGAAGAAAAATCGCGCCTAGTAAGTTAAGGCACAAATTTTCAAAACCCGAGATAAAAGAATATTGCCTCGATTTAAGGGTATTCAATTATCCCGGTTTGAAGAAAAATCGCGCCTAGTAAGTTAAGGCACAAATTTTCAAAACCCAAAATAAAGGAATATTGCCTCGATTTTAAATATTTTGGAGAAAAATAAAAAAATGACTTTAATTAAAAAAATAGAGATAAAAATGAGCATGCAAATTAAATACGAGCTATGCAATTAATGATAAAGTTAAATAACATAAAGAATGAACAAATTTACGAAAATAAATATGAGAAAAATAAAATACGAATTATGAATCAAAATAAATGAGAAAATACAACATTAATTAAAATGTTAAAGACTTATGTACAAAAGTCAAAGAACAGAAAAATGGGGTTGAAAATGAAGTTTTAGAGAGTTTTGGGTTAGAATGTAATTTTGGAAAGTTTTAAGGGCAAAAATGTCATTTTGGGAGAGTTCGGGGTAAAAATATAATTTTTGAGAAGTCTAGGGTAAAAATGTGATTTTTGGAAGTTTAAGGGCAAAAATGTAATTTTTAGAAGATCAAGGGTAAATATATGATTTTTAGAAGTTCGAGGGTAAAAAATATAATTTTTAGAAGTTTAAGGGAAAAAATGTAATTTTTGGAAGTTTGAGGGCAAAAATGTGATTTTTGGAAGTTCGAGGGTAAAAATGTGATTTTTGGAAGTTCTAGGGTAAAAATGTAATTTTTGGAAGTTTAGGGGTAAAATGTAATTTTTGGAAGTTTAAGGGAAAAGTGTAATTTTGAGAAGTTTGAGGGTCAAAATGTAACTTTGGAAATGTTCGGGGTTAAAATATAGTTTTGGAAAAATTTAAGGGTCAAAATGTTATTTTGGAAAAGTTTAAGGGTTAAAATGTGATTATTAGAAAGTTTAGGGACCTTTTGGGCAATAAAACCAAATAGATGAGATACGTGGCAGCTTTTTAGGCATTTTGAGGTCAAAAGACAAATTTTTAAATCTTTTAAAATAACTGGGCTAATTTAAAATAAAAACAGAATTTGATTTAAGGACGAAATTAAAACAAATAAAAAATAGAAAGGACCATTTACACAAATAAACCAAAAAAAGACATGTGGCAGCTGCTTAGGCTTCAAAAAGGTTAAAAGACTAAATTGAAAACGAAATAAAATTAATAGGCAAATTTTAAAATTAATTAAAAATGGCATTAAGGACGAAATTGAAACAATCAAAAATGCGACATGACTGAAAGGGTAAATAGTCCAATTTTTAAAACACGCGGATCCTAAGACAGGTCAGATCGGGTAGGGTCGGAGCTCCTAGAACGACGTCGTTTCATCCTTAAAAATCAAAGCAACGTTTTATAGGCCTATAAAAGGCCAAATTTCCTTCAAAAAAATTCATTTTCTTCCATCTTTAAAAAAAAACAATCTTCTTTTCTCTCTGTTCTTCAAGGCCGACCCTTAGGGCTCCGGCATCGGTCCGCCATCCCTTCTTCCATGTGCCGCCGCTTCCGTTGTCATTGGTCATCACGCGCCACCGTCACGCACCGGCCCTTAGGTAAAAACTTCCATTTTTAATTTATTTTCTTTAAAAACAGAGATCTGGGTCTAGATCTGACTAGATCGAACCCAAATTTTAAAAAAAAAAACATAGTCTTCCTTTATTTTTAAAAATCGATGTTCTTTGTATTTAAAAAAAAAAGATCGATTTTTGTTCCCTTTTAAAAAAACCTAGGCTTAAAGTTCAGTCTTTACAGAAGAAAAGGATTTGAAAATACTTGTTTTTTTTTTTTTTTACAAAATTTGCCCTTTCATTATTATTATTTTTTTCATGTATGTTATTTTTCTAGGTGTTCAAACAAAAAGATGGCCTTTTGCAAACGTGGGTAGCTCGGTGGAATATCGCTCACGACTCCGACGACGATGGCAGTGTTTTGAATCAGGTGAGACTTTTCATATTTCTTTTTTTTTATTTAATAATTATTGAATATTATTTAATGTGTTTATTATACATTTATTACTATATTAAATATTAACTAAATGCATATTCAGAAATAACAAATAATAATAGTAATATAATAAATAGATATATATTAATAAATATATGTATAGTATTCAAACAGTTCAAAATTGGATTAATAAATGACAATAAATATCTATCTATTGAGATTTTACCTCGACTGCTTTGAATATGCTTGAGAAATGGTATTTGTTTCTTCGAATACTTCCTGCTTGTATTTCTAAATGCAACTTGTTTGCTATTAATTTCAAATTTGTCTGTACTGGTTTCTAAAGAAAACCTCTGTAAAAAATTACAAGTGTTTTCACTTCGGCTTTATAGCTTAAAAGTACAATCATGCTCTTTTGTTCTTTTCAACTAAATGCAAGTTTATTTTCTTCTTTGTAAGTGCGACTTGCAGTGGCGGTGATGGTAGTGGCAACTGAGCGATGGTGCAACTTGGTTACTGAATTGGTGGCTCTTGATTGGGTGAAGGAGGGTGGCTATAGATCCACTTGCTGCTATGGTTACTGTTTTTTCAAAATGTAATGGGCTAGGTTAGGGTTTGGGCCATTGGGTTTGTTTGTAATTGGGTTAAGGGTAGTAAAATAAATTTTGGTTTGTGATTTTGGACATGAGATTGTATTTGGACATTTTAAATTCAAGTTTTAAATTTAATTTAAAATAAATTTAAACTCAAAATAAGTTCAAATTTAAAATAAATTCAAACTTAAATAAATTAAAATTTAAAATTTAAAAATTAAAATTTGGTCCCATTTTGTTTAAATGTTGGGTCTGATCAAAATTGGGCTCCAACAGACCCTTAAACCTTCCCAAAATCCTATTTTGACCTTTAAACTTTCCCTAAATCACATTTTAACCCTAAATATTCCTAAAATTACATTTTGACCCTAAACTTTTCTAAAAATTACATTTTGGCCCCAAACTTCCAAAAATTATATTTTTTCCTCGAATTTTCCAAAAATTACAAATTTACCCTTAAACTTCCAAAAATCACATTTTACCCTCGAACTTTTCCAGAAGTTTGATTTTGACCTCAAATTTTGTGAAAGTTTGATTTTAACCTCAAATTTTCCAAAAAGCTCAATTTTGACCCCTGAATTTTTCAAAAATTACAATTTTGTTTTGAATTCTTCGAAACTCCATTTTCGACCCCGTTCGATTTATTTTCTTTTTCTTCGATTTTTGTACATAAAATGTAATTATTATTCTTTCGTATTTTATATTTTATTAATTTTATGCTTAAGTTTTACATGTTTAATTGGGCTCCAACAAACCCTTAAACCTTTCTAAAATCCAATTTCGACCTTTAAACTTTCCCTAAATCACAATTTAACCCTTAAATATTCCTAAAATCACATTTTAACCCCAAACTTTTCTAAAAATTACATTTTAGCCCCAAACTTTCAAAAATGATATTTTTCCTCAAATCTTCCAAAATTACAAATTTGCCCTTAAACTTCCAAAAATCACATTTTGCCCCCGAACTTTTCCAAAAGTTTGATTTTGACCTTGAATTTTCCAAAAGTTTGATTTTAACCCCAAATTTTCCAAAAAGCTCGATTTTAACCCCCGAATTTTTTGAAAATTACTTTTTATCCTGAATTCTCAGAAACTCAATTTTCAAACCTGTTCGATTTATTTTCTTTTTCTTCAATTTTCGTACATAAAATGTAATTATTATTCTTTCGTATTTTGTATTTTATAATTTTATGCTTAAGTTTTGCATGTTTTTTTATTTGTATAATTGATCTTTGTATTGTTTAATTTTGCCATTAATTGCTCATTTGTATTTAATCTACTTATTCACTTTTAAAATTTTTTCCTAAAAAATACATACAAATAATTTTAAAACCGAGGCAATATTCTTTGTGTGAAAACTTCGAAAAAACATGCCCTAACGTGTTGAGTGTTATTTTTCGTATAATTCGCATAATCGGATATCCTTTTTAAAACCTTTCAAAATATCTTTGAATTTTGAAATTTCGAGAACGTCATTCCCTAACGTGTCGGACACGACTTCAGTTCTCTGAGAAATTCGAAACACACAGGCATCTTTCCTCAAATTCGATTTTTGAAAATCATACGAATTAAATTATGTGTACAAGGATCGTATTTTAAATTTCATTCGAGGTTTCAAATTTTTAACAACCAAGACCGGATAATGATCGACTTGGTACCAATTTTGGGTGTGTGAGGGTGCTAATCCTTCCTCACACGTAACCGACTCTCGAACCCGTTTTCTGGTTTTCGAAGACCAAAATATTATTCGAAATGGATTTTCAAACGATTTGTGGTTATCCAATCACACCGAATAAAAGATTAGTGGTGACTCTAAATTTTCGATTTTAAAAATAATTTTTTAGACTATTTTTCTAAAAAAAATGGTTTCGACAGCTTGACGACTCCACTGGGGATTTTAAAAATAAAAGAGAGTTAAGCCAAAAGTCGATTATTTCTAGGTCTTTTTGTTAAATTTTTTAAAACTCGATTTTGTTTAATATACGATCCTTTGCATTTTGTGTGATGCTATATTATGTCGATACTTGCTAGTATAAGTTTGCATTCATATGTATCTGTTACTGTCCCTTTAAATGGAAGCGAAAAGCTACTCCTTAGTGAGGTTTTCACCTCCGTGCAGGATAGTGAATCGCTTTCGAGATTACATCCGTACCCATGTTTTCGTGAAGTTTTCACTTCCATGCAAACATGTGGGAAATGTGTCCCCCTAAACCGAACTCATCCGTATGAGCCTGTGATAGGTGAGGATCGAGGAATTTGCTGGTTTGGGTACCTTTTACTCTAGAGCCTAAACCACATATAATGAGCCATAAGTACTTGCCTAAGAAGGAGTTATACCGAACCTCTTAGCAACTATGCAAGACAAGTTCTTAGGTTCTTTGTTCTATACCTGCATATTGATATTAATGTGTTTTGCTAACTTGTTTTGTCTCTTTTGCTTGCATTGCATCATCATACAAGAAAATGTATTGATTTAAGCTCAATTACCAAATAGGCAGTTTCGTCATGGAAGACGGATTTCTTGAGTGGCAGCGTGAGAAATGAGACAGCTTGAAAGAGGGACATTTATCAGATTTTTGAGATCATACTCGGATTAAGGTGACTCAAAATAGTTTGCAAGAATTGAGAGACATCTGGCGTCAGTGGGATAATGAGACAAAGCAGATGTTTTATAGGGAATACGAAGACATACCCTACTTACTCGAAGTGAAGATAGACAAATACCTCTTTTGAGCTCTCACCCAACATCGGAATCCTGCATATAGTTGTTTCACCTTTGGAAACTTCGACATGACGCCTACAATGGAAGAATACATCGTACTGACTCGTTGCCCAAGGATACAAGTCAACAAGGCATACTCAAAAGATGCATGTGTCTCAACCTTTCTGAAAAAGATTGATGAACATAACCGGGATGAGTGAACAATGGGTTACGTCTCAGATCAAAGTAAAAGGAGATTATAAGTGTATCAATTGGAAAAGTGTACAAGATCTAATACTGGCACAGCCAGATGAGAAGAAACGTATCGACATTTTCACTCTAGGCTTATACGAATTAGTCATTTTCCCAAAAGCATTAAGGCATGTAGAATATGCAGTAGCAAATCTTTTTAGCAAGGGAGTCACTCCTGTCCCAGTAATTCTCGTCGAGACCTTCAGATCATTAAACGCTTGACGAAGAGAAGGAGAAGGGAGGGTCAGAGACAGGTTGAAAGCACTCACCCAAATGAAAGAAGTGGCTGATTACATGCAAATGTTAGCCGTCGAAGCTGATATATTGAGCATGCAATACGAATCAAACCAGGGTGGGAGAAAATTAGTCATCTTCTTAGGAAGATCAAAGCTTTAAGTAGTAAGGCAAAGCCGTTTATTTCATTTGCTTTATGTAAAGAAAATTTTTTTCTAGAGAAGTTATTCTAATGGAATTAAGTTCAAAATCAAATGTCTTTTCTTATGCATACATGCATTCATAAGCTGCACATTTTATTAATTTACATTTAATTCCATGTGAGCCTACCTTAAGTTGAACTATGTCAAATCTTTAGTGGTTACTAGAATAAGGTAAAAGACACGGTTATATTTTTGCTTTTAATTGCAATATATTTTGAATATGTTTGCATTGCATTTTCATCAAAAAAAGGTGTTGATTCATGTTCTATTGTCAAATAGAGAACTGGTCATAAGAGAACGAATTCCTTGATAAGGTAGAAGTCAACATGGTCACGCATATGTGGCCACTGAGGCTACACCTTTCTCATTAGAATGAAAGTCGTCCTACCCATTGGAGTCGAGTTCCTTCCCCTCCAGATTTTGTTAGAGCTGATGAAGTAGAATGGATCCAATCTAGAGGTAGTCAGCTAAACTTGATTGAAGAAATGATACTAAAAGTCATCCGTCATGATTTAGATGACAATGGCTTACGACGAAGAAGGATTAACTTTCGAACTCCATGAGAGAGCTCTAGTTTTGAAAATGATCTTGCTCACAAAAGACTTCCAAGGAATATGGATGTCGAATTGTGAAGGGCCCCATGACGTGAAGAAAGTCTTTTTGCAGAAGCTTTAATTTTGATCGAAATGGACGGTAAAGACTTACCCAACTTCGTGAACTCGGATTCAATGAAGAAAAAATAAAATAAAAAAGAAAGAAAAGAAAGAAAAAAGGAAAAAAGGAAAAAAGGAAAAAGAAATAGAAAAATTGGAAATAGAAAAGGAGAGGTCGAGGTGAAAACTCATACAGGGCATCTCGAAACCTAAGGAGACTTGAGTTGAAAACCTGAAAGGGCGGCTCAATTTTGAAGAAAAGAGCATGAAATGGTCTTCTCTCTCAAAAGTAGCAAGGTGGAGAAACTTTACACCTTAAAAGCATTGACGAATTACCCCAAGTTTCATAAACACATGTCAAGCTCAGAATAGTCCTCATCAAGTTTGCTAAGTGAAGCTCATACTTTGATATCTGGGGCACCTTACTCTATTCTTTACTTACTTTATGTTTGGCAATTTTTGACCAATACGGGTCATATTTTTTATCTTTTAATTCATGTGAGCTTTGCCTCCAATAAAATTTGATTTGCCTTGCGACCATGTTCAAGCAATTCTGCATCAAAATAGCGATTAATGAACCAATGATTTTTTCATTCATGCGACCTTTATTTTCAATCAAATTCAATTTCATCCACATTATAACCTTGATTCAAGCATGTTTGCATTTGAAATAACAGTTAGTGGTCTACGATATAAGGAATAAAAGGATTTTTGCATATTATTCTATAAATTTTTTAAATGATACAAGGACCTGAATAGGACCACTAGTTGGAAATAACACAAACTCGAGGGTTAAAAGGGTTTTCAAACAAATAGTTTGAATTATGACTACCTCTTTAGGTTTCACGACAAAGATACACATGCACAAAATATGATAACACATCAATGATAAGACTTAAACAAACGACAAAGATGTCGGCTAAGGATTAAGAATAAAATCATTTCTCAAAGATGACATTTTTACATTCATCATTCATACCCATTTGTTTATGAGCATTTCATTCATTCTGATCATAGCATCCTAATAATCTGGTATACACAAAGCCCATTAAAGCATATCTTACAGGTTTCATTACCAAAAATTGGCGAAATGAACCAAGGAAACATGAAACATGATGGGAAAGGTTGAGGCCGCAATGGCAAACCTGGTACCATAAAGATCTAAAGGGAAAGGTTGAGGCTGTAACGACGAACCCGGTACCTTAGAAGATGTGATGGGAAAGGTTGAGGTCGCAACCATGAACCCGGTACCATGAAGATATGAAGGGAAAGGTTGAGGTCGTAACGGTGAACCCAATACCTTAGAAACTGTGATGGGAAAGGTTGAGGCCACAACGGCGAACCCGATACCTTAGAAGATGTGATAGGAAAGGTTGAGGCTGCAACAGTGAGCCTGATACCATAAAGATATAAAGGGAAAGGTTGAGGCCACTATGGTGAACCCGATACCTTAAAAAAAAGATGTGATGGAATGATTGAGGCGGTAACGGTGAACCTTGTACCTCAGAAGATGTGATAGAAAGATGTGATGGGAAGGATTGAGGCCATAACGACAAATTCGGTACCATGAAATGTGATGGGAAAGGTTAAGGAGGCAACAGCAAACCCTGTACCTTAGAAGATGTGATGGGGAGGATTGAGGCCGCAATAGCGAATTCGATTCCATGAAATATGATGGGAAAGGTTAAGGCCACAACGACGAACCCGGTACAATGAAGAGTTGAAGGAAAAGGTTGAGGTTGCAAAGACGAACCTAGTACCTTAGAATCAAGACGGGAAAGATCGAAGCCGTAACGGTGAATATTATACCCTAAAGTTTAAAAAGAGTAGATTAAGACCACAACGATAAATCTTTTACCTCAAAATTACAGTGAAGTAGATTAAAACTACAATAGGAAGCCTTTATCTCTCTGAAGTTACAGTAAGAGCAAGATGAAGCTTTGACATCAAATTCTATCTTCTTGAAGTTGTAGTGGAGTTGGATTAAAACTACAGTCATTCCAATGTTTTACCCCTAATCAAGAGGGGCGGATTGAATACATTTCAATCTTTTACCCCTAAGTCAAGAGGTGCAGATTGAAGTCATTCCAATCTTTTATCCCTAATCAAGAAGGACATATTGAAGATTCAAATCTTATACCCCTAATCAAGAGAGGCAGATTAAAGATTTCAATCTTTTACCCCTAATCATGAAGGGCAGATTGAGGACACGCCATCTTCCCGATCATGAGGCAAATTGTAGTCATCCAATCTCTTACGCCGATCATGGGATAAATTACAGTCATCCAATCTTTTACCCCGATCATGGGGCAGATTGCAGCCACCCGATCATGGAGCAGGTTGCAGTCATCCAAAGCAATAAAGCGATCATCTTCCTGATGAGATACAGAGAAGTGGACCAAATCCGTCTTCCTGATGAGATACAGAGAAGTGGATTAAAACAAGTGATGCGGTCATCTTCCTAATGAGATACAAAGAAGTAGACCAAATCGATGAAGTGAAGCTCAGTGTAAGTGAAACTTCAAACCCCATCTTCCTGATGAGGTACAAAAAAGTAGGTCAAACCAATAAGTGGTCATCTTCCTAACGAGATGTAAAGAAGTGAACCAAATTCGTCTTCTTGATGAGATACAGAGAAGTGGATTAAAACAATGAGGCGGTCATCTTCCTGATGAGATACAGAGAAGTAGACCAATTCAGCAAAGTGAAGCTCAATATAAGTGAAACTTTCAAACCCTATCTTCCTGATGAGATACAGAGGAGTGGGTTAAAGCAATAAAGTGTTCATTTTCTTGATGAGATGCAGAGAAGTGAATCAAATTCGTCTTCCTGATGAGATAAAACAACGAAGTGATCATCTTCCTGATGAGATGCAAAGATGTAGACCAAGAGGAAGCTACAACATCAAACCCCTGAAGTGTTAGTGGATTGAATTAAGACTACAATAACGAATCATAATCTCCCTGAAGTTGCAGTGGAATGGAGTGAAGCTACAGTGGCAAATTTTGTCAATTTGAAATTGCCTTGGGACAGGGTGGAATCACGACACTAACTCACATCCTCTTAAAGTTATGGAAAAGCGGATGCAGTGAAGTTGAGCGACCAATGAAGCAAAGCGCGGATTACTTGAAGAAGAAACACCGAAAAGCCAAATCCAGTAGGATTAGACATAATTGGTCATCCTTTCGTCTTTGCTCTATTCCTTTTACATAGCATCGAGCAAAGAGGGGCAACTGTTGAAGCCCAATTTTATTTGGGCCCAACTTCAAACCAAAATGGGCAAACCAAATTTTGTGTTTTAATTTAAATTTTATTTTAAATTTAAATTACAAATCCAACCTAAATTCCCTAAGCCCAACTCAAATAACCCAATTGCCAAACAAGAAACCTAATCCTTAATGTGCAACTTGTGCTGCCAGCCGCCTCTACCACCCATTCAAAGCATGCCACATCAATAACAACTTACTCCACTTGCCTCTGCCACTAGCATCGCTACCCATTGATTGGACCTACAACAAGCAAAGAAGAAAAGACAGCAAAAAATAGAGCAAAATAAAACAAGTTGTAATCGGCTATAAAGCCAAAAAAATCAGATATGTAAGGGGGGACATTCGATCAAAAGAATAAACGGACACGAAATTGAATCAAAAATAGTACTAGAAGTTTACAAGCATTCGAAACAACTAAATCTAGCAAGGTATTATGTTTTTTTTTTCATATACACAATATATTTATATATTCTCTTTTCTTTTTGTTTCAAAAATAATAGAAATAAATAATAAAAGCAAAAGAACGTTTTTTCTCACCATTTTGTTGCCACCTCCTACAATGGTCGAAGAGGCCCTCGAACATCCCATGGTCGGGGATGGCCCTTCGATAATCGAATCTGTAAGGAGAAAAAAATTAAAACCCTAAATAAAAACCCACCATTTTAAAAAAAAAATAAAAAAATAAAAACTAAAGAAAAATAAGATTTTTCAAACCTTTTTGGAAAAATGAGGCTCGATCTTGCTAGATCGAAGCCCGATCTATTTTTAAAAGAAAAAAAAAAGGAAATTTTTTGTACCTTGGGTCATCGTGCACGACGGCGGGAGTGGCCGACGGTCAGAGAAGCATCACCAAAAAAAAGAAGAGAGAAGGGAGAGAGAATAGAAGAGAAGATTTGTGATTTTTTTTGGAGAGAAAGATGAGAAAATGAAAAAGAAGAAGATAAAAGCGGGGTTTTTTATAGGGAGCCAAAACGATGCCGTTTTGGCTTAGGCAATTAAGCCCTAAAACGACGTCGTTTTGGGAATAAGCTTGGGATCATTTTTTTAAAAAAATAGGTAATTTGTCCAATTGATCCTTCTGCATTTTCAATTGTTTTAATTTAGTCCTTAATGTTATTTTTATTATATTTCAATTTTTCCCAACAATTTTAATTATTTTTTAATTTAGTCCCTTGACTTTTGGAAGGTCTACGAAGCTGCCACGTGTCCCTTTTTAGGTTATTTATGCAATTGGTCCTTCCACTTCTTCATTTGTTACAATTTCATCATTAAATCAATTTTTATTTTATTACAAATTGGGCCAATAATTTTATTTAATTTTCAATTTAGTCCACTAACTTTTTGAAGGCCTAGAAGGCTGCCACGTGTCAAATTTTTTGGGTTTATTGCACTAAAGGTCCTTAAACTTTCCAAAAATCACATTTTGACCTCTAAACTTTCCCAAAATACATTTTAACCTTAAACTTTCCCTAAATCACATTTTGACCCTTAAACTTTCTTAAAATCACATTTTAACCCCTAAACTTTTTCTAAAAATACATTATGGCCCCAAACTTCCAAAAATCACATTTTGCCCTTGAACTTGTCCAAAAGTTCAATTTTAACCCCAAAATTTCCAAAAAGCTCGATTTTGACCCTCGAATTTCTCAAAAATTATGTTTTTGTCCCAAATTCTTTGAAACTCCATTTTCGACCCCATTCGATTTATTTTTTTTCTTCAATTTTCGTATATAAAATTTAATTATTATTCTTTCTTATTTTGTATTTTATTAATTTTATGCTTAAGTTTTTGCATGTTTATTTATTTATATAATTTATCTTTGTATTGTTTAATTTTTCCATTAATTGTTCATTCGTATTTAATCTACACATTCACTTTTAAAAATTGTTTTCTAAAAAATACATACAAATAATTTTAAAACCGAGGCAATATTCTTTCGTGTGAAAACTTCGAAGAAACATGCCCTAACGTGTTGGGTGTACAAGGATATCCTCTTTAAAACCTTTCAAAATGTCTTTTAATTTTGAAATTCTGAGAATGTCGTGCTCTAACGTGTTGGACACGACTTCAATCCTCCGAGAAATTAGAAACACACGGCATCTTTCTTCAAATTCGATTTTCGAAAATCATGCGTATTAAATTATGTATACAAGGATCGTATTTTAAATGTCATTTGAGGTTTCAAATTTTTACAACCAAGATCGGATAATGATCGACGTTGTACCAATTTTGGGCGTGTGAGGGTGCTAATCCTTCCTCACACGTAACTGACTCCCGAACTCGTTTTTTGGATTTCGAAGACCAAAATATTGTTCGAAACGGATTTTAAATGTTTTGTAGTGATCCAATCATACCGAATAAAAGATTGGTGGTGACTCCCAATTTTTTTTTTTTTAAATAATTCTCGAGACTATTTTTCCAAAAAAAATGGTTTCGACAATAATAAAAAAAAAGACAAAGAAATTAAATACAAATTAAAAGAATATGATTATATTTTAGTGGGAGTGGGTGAAGGAAACCTTTTTTTTTTGTTTCATTCACCTGCAGACTTTCGAAGGAAAGGAGGAAGAAAAATTGGGAGAAAAACTTAAAGGTTTTCAAGGTTGAAGCTTCAGTTGATCAAGAAATGAGAGAAGCGAACTTAGATTGAGGAAAAGCTAAAGTCTTGGATTAGTGGTTGACTCTATTTTTGCGACTGTTTTAGTCGAGGTAAATTCGTAAATTTATTAAATAAATTATATGTTCATTCATGAATTCAAGACATATCTATTCATGTTGAAATTCAGTTTGATTGTTTGATATAATTATGTGATGAGTTGGAATAATTGGTGATGAATTTTAAGTTGGGTAATATAATTAGAAAATATGAAATAGATGGATATGAACTTGAAATGGTATAATTGAAATGAAATTATAATTGAAGATCATGACTAGAAATAATGGAAGGATAAGCTTAAATTCATGTGAAAAAGAAATATTTAATTAATTATATGATATAATAGTTATTATTTATGTCATGAATGAATTAAATTGAATTGTATATGACAATTAGAAAATTGAACTAAATTGCATTATTAGCTAAATTGATTTTCTATTGATAAATAAGAACTACCTGGATGTGTGCTCATAATGGCATAATGTGAAGTAAGTTTCAAATTATAGACTTACTCCATATTAATTGAAATGTTACTAAGGTTTTTATTCATATGTCGATATATATATATATAAGCTGATGAGCATAAACGTGTGCAAGTTGGCAAGCGTAAACGCATATATAAGCTGACGAGCATAAATGTGTGCAAGCTGGCGAGCGTAAACGCATATATAGCTGACGAGCATAAAAGTGTGCAAACTGACGAGCATAAACGTATGAAAGCTAACGAGCGTAAACATATGAAAGTTGGCGAGCGTAAAACGCAATAAACATGTATATTGATCCTTTTATGATAAACTATTGAAATTTTATATGAATGTGATATTGACTACAAAAGAAACCTATTGGAGATCGAAAGTTCTTAAGGAAAACTTTGAATTTATATTACGTTTCTTAGAAACTATTAAATATTCTCTGACCTGGAAGATATTTAATATAGTTCAACGGATGTTAAAGGATTAAACGAATATATATATATATATTACAGTAATATGGTTAAGTTATGCGAATTGAAAAATGTTGATACAAGAAGTTGAAAGGAGGAAATATGTTCATTGAACATATGATGGATGATTTATATACTTAATGTGTTATTACTAAAAGTTACATTAATTGTTGAAATTATATGTTTCTTAGTGGTACTCACCGACCTTATGAGGTTGTGTTGCATAGGAAGGGAATGTTTATATAAAATGGTATGTGAATTGGTTATGTGAAAATATATGTATGAATTGAGACAATAGATTTAGACAATTGAGATGAAAGGTTGGTTGTTAAGTGTAAAAATGATGTTTGGTTTATATGCCAAATGTGTTTTTCACGTATAAGTTTGATATCAAGATATAATATATGTTTACATACAAATTCACTAACCTCGTGAGACCTTTTTTATGTGTATAGAAAATCAACAAACTCATTATTCTTATATTAAATTATCTTTTAAAGGTTTAAAGTCTTCAACCCTTATGATAAGTTGAATTTAAGTTTATTACGAATTTACTAAGCTTTAAGTAGGCTTACCTCATTTGATTTTTCTTTCGTGCAGACCGTCGGATACGAAATGCCGATTGGATTACTTTTGACGGTCACACTATCTGGTAATTAATCGTTTATGTTGATTAAGTTATAAGTGGCATGTAAATTTGGATGTCTTTTTAAGGTGTTTTAAGGTATGGTAAAATTGTTGTATGAATTGGTTTAAATCCTTAAACTAATAGGTTAAGTTTGAGCTTGATTTTAGTCATTTTTAGGTACACCGGATCTGGCATACGGTCTGGTATATGACCGTGTGACCCATTTTCGTAAGCACACAATTTGTCACACAGTCAGTGGCACAATCGTGTGTCCCTTTTTCGAGCATACACACAGGCAACCACACAGGCTAACACACGGCCATGTGTCCTTATTCCTCAATCTTTTCAACTGTTTCTTAAATTTTCTGATTTGATTCAAATTAATCCTAAATTGTTTCTAAGCTATTTTCAAGGCCTCAGAGGCACGGTTTTAAGTTTAATATATACGTATGATATGGGATATGAGATTGTATAATTTAAGTTGAATTATTGTACGATAATATAAGATTTAGTATTTGATTGATTGGTATTGCACCTTAACCTTAATCCGGTGATGGAGATGAGTTATGGGTGTTACAATATCAGGTGTGTAATAAAAAACCTAAAAAAACAACGAACAGCGAAAGCCGAATTTTGGAAATATCGATGCCATACAACCATGTTTGATAGGTCGTGTGGTGGCTCGTGTATGAAATTGTTGAGCCACACAGTCTAGGCTAATTGGGTTGTGTAGGCCACACGGGCTTTTGGGTCCAAAATACTGAATTTATCTAGGGTTGTGAGCATCGTTCAGGTCGAATGTAGGCTTTCCGTAGGCTCCTTATGGCATTAATAAAGCTTTAAAATATGATTTCTAATGTTCTATTAGCATAAAAATATTAATATGTGTTGTATGATAAATATGTTGTATGCACAGCTTGAATTGTGTTTATGGTAAGTCTAATCCATATCTGTTATGAGAGCATGTATGACATGTATATTCTATTATCTGTTAATTTTTGTATGTGCATTGGGGTGGGATTTATGTATATGGAGGAAGTGTGGGCGAATATACCTCCTACATATCTGGTGGCACAACCACACATGTTTCTATAAATGGCTATGAATCGCCTAATGATCAGGCAGCTAAGGTGCGAATATTTTGAAAAGTGACATATCGACACTAAGTGGTATGTAGGGCTGGATGGGTATTTAAATACCCTATATGGTATGTTGGGATAGTCGGAGATAGTGTGTAGTGGATGGGGGTAGAATCGTAAATTTGCATCTGTTATGATTTGACACGAATTATGTCTCTGATATATGTCTGATTATTATTTGTTTATATTCTGTAATGTTGCACACTAAGCTTGGAAGCTCACTCTGGGTTCTCTATTTACTTTTAGGTAACCCTTAGACTTAGGATGGTTTGGTGCGATGGGAGCTCGGTTGAACATTTCTATTAATTATGTTATTTTTCGTTATTTTACTGTTTGGTTTTTATGGACTGTTTGGAAATTTTTGAAACTGTTTTAACATTTGGATTTTATTTTTTTTACTTTAAACTATTTAAATGTTTTTGGTGGGTTGAAACTGATTTGCTAAATGATGGATTTTACAATGAAAATCCACATTTTCAAAACTAAACTCAACTAAGTTTTTTCGCTATAGTCATAAGTGTGTTATGAGTAAATAACTGACAAACTTATTGAAGTAGCTAAGAAAGTTAAATTTCCCAAATAAACTTGAATTTTACTAAATAAGAGCAAGCATTGTTTTTATAAAACGAACAAATTTCTAGATTTTTAAATAAATCGTAATAACATCTCCAGATTTGGCCGTAACATCTAGGTTAGGTTTGGGGTGTTACATCAGGCTTGGTCAAACACAAATATTGCAAACTCCTCACAACCTGTCTATAGAGAGTTCCATCTGAAAGTGGTAACTCAACTAAATATGTAAGAGTGGGAGAACTAACTATAGGAGTGTCCACTGGTTTAGTATTTGACATGTTAGAGCGCTCTAATAATTCACGAGCATACTTTTGTTGAGATACATGCATCCGAATCTTATGTCTCAAAATCACAAGCCTAAGAAAAGAGTTCCACTCACCTAATCTTTAAGTGATAACTATTAACCAAGACAACAAATAACTTCAATAACTCAACGTTATCATCACCTATTACAATGATGTCATCAACATACACTAGAAAATAAACACTTCCAATTGAGGTTTGTTTGAAAAACAACGACAAATCAAATCGTGAAGGTTGAAACTTCAACTGTTGAACTAAAAATATTCTCAACTTCTCAAACCAAGCCCTTAGTGCTTGTTTAAGACCATATATGGCTTTGTTCAATCTAAAAGCCAATGGCTGTCGATGAGCATCAAGTACCTGAAACCCAGGTGGTTACTTCATGTAGATAGTCTCAGCTAGATCCCCGTTGAAAAAAGTGTTATCCACATCCAACTGTCGCAACTTCCACTTCCTAGACACTATCAAAGCAAGCATCGTGTGAATCGTATTAGCTTTGACAACAGGACTAAAAGTTTCATGATAGTTCAAGCCAGCAACTTGAGAAAACCCTTGAGTAACCAAATGAACCTTGTTACGACTTGCATCCAATTGACGATTGACCAGATGGTGAAGAAACTAAATCCCACGTATTATTCCAAATCAACGCTTGTGTATTTTGGGGAGAACCTTACTCTTGTTGGATACACAGACTAAGACTTCTAAACCTATAAAGATTCGAGGAAATCAACATCGAGAAATGTATTCATCTTAGGTCGTGAAGCCATAGTATAGAGAAGTGTAAAACAAACTTTCACTATTGACTCTACTATGGAGGACAAGTATGTAGCTTCTTTTGAGGTAACGAAAGAACCAATATGGCTTCGAAAGTTCTTAATTGATCTTGAAGTCATTCCTGGTATGGAAGAAACTATAACATTGTATTATGATAGCGGTGCTACAATAGCTCATGCCAAGGAAATGAGAAGTCACAAGAGGTTGAAACACATTGATCAAAAGAATCACTTGATACAACAGGCAGTAGCCGAAGAAATTGTAAATGTGGTGAAAGTAGCTTTTGAAGATAACCTTAAGGATCCGTTTACAAAGACTCTTATAACTAGGAGTTTAACAAACACGTCGAGGATATAGGAATGCGAAACATGACACATTTACTTCACTAAGGCAAGTGGGAGATTGTTAGGAAATGTGCTCATATTGTAGAAAAAATGTAATTGTTTTCTATTTATTTGAATGATGAATAAATAAATAAAATTAATTTCACATTTCACTATTATGTCTTTTGTATTTTTTTTTATTCATATTTCACATGCATAGTGAAATTGTGACAAACAAATATTAGCTCATTAATTGTCTAAGTTCAAACTGAAGATAAGTGGCATTGGAAGAACGTTTACATTGCGAGAAAAACAACTTACTTCAGTAGATAATCTAAATGAGTCCCGTAAAAGAATCAAAGTGAGCAGTTGATTCAAATACTGAGAATAATTATTATGTCGCCTACAATTCCAATTAGTGAGATGAATAGTCTTGGTTATCAGAGCAGTTGACTCCACGGGTAGAGACATAGATGTATTCATTGGTAGAATGATACATTAGACTAGACCCAGGACGAATTAATTCTGAATCCGTTTGTGAATTAATTCACTTGTGACGTTCATGGTATGATTTACCAAAATTCTGAGTTAGTCACTAATCATGCGTATATAACTCATGTGCTTTGATATAAGTAGAGGCTTATGCTCTAAAGATGATCGAGCTCATAGTCAGTATGTTAGATACATGAATTTTGTATGGCATGTATTTACTAGTAACAATGAAATTCATAAATCAATTAAAGAGTTAATGGTATCCTCTCATTCGCATTGTGTGGATTGATAAATATGGAACGTGGTCACGGGTTGCTTGTTCTCAAACAAACAATTTATCACAGTCATTTGTTGACGGTGATCATATTAATCATTAATAAAACACAATGGTGACAATGAGATAAAATAAGATTGTATTAAGTGAACAGATTTAACTCAAAAGAATCAAGGATATCATTTGAGAGTAACACAAACATGACGAGGTCATTGAACAAAGTAGTTGAATGAATTGCTTTCGTAAAGAGTATATAATAAGGAGTTTTCAATCATGGAACTTCTTGTGGACTGACTCCATGATTAAGTAACTGCGAATTATCGGAATGATGTTTCAGGACATAATTGTAATTATTAGAGCCTAATTGTATATGTCCAATTGGTCCCTCCGCTAACTCAAGAAAAGCTCAATTGAACTGCATTCGATTTAGAAGAAAATTCTACAACTTTGGAAATAATTTAATTGAGTCGATTTATTCGATGTGGAATTAAATTAGGTGGTCATAAGAATTGTTCAACTAGAGAATTTGATTAAAGAATTTTCTTAAAAAATTAATTTGGAAAATCTAAGTGATTTTTGGGAAAATTAATTTTGATCAAGTTAAATTAAATTAATTAAATTAATATGACGTTTTTAGAAATTAATTTTCAAGTCAAACAATTGGCCCAATAGGTAATTGAACTTGAAAATTGGACCTGAGATCATAAATTGGGATTGGGAGCCCAAAACCGAGACTAATACCCGAAAATTGGTCTAATCGGGCCTGATATGTAATACTAGGCCGATGGTCCAACCAATGGTTGGACCAGATCGGTCGAGCCATCATTGGCCTAGACCAAACCGATAGAACCCAAATTAGTTTAAGGTGTCGGCGATTGCGACGGCGGCATTCCGATGGTGGACAAATGATCTACGACATTAGGTCTTCGGTGATTGAGCAGTGGAAGAATTACACTGAGACTATAACAGAGAATTTGATTTCAAATTAGCTATTCCAAAAATAATAATATTTTAATAGATTTAATATTAAATTTATTTTAATACTTATCTTAATAGTATTTTATTAATTTAATTTTAAAGTGATTATCTTAATATTAAATTTAATTTAATGTTTATATTGCAGATAAATATTCTATTAATTTGATAAGATTTAATTTTAAATTTAATCTAATATTTATCTTAATAAATATTATATTAATTTAATTTTAAAGTAATTAAGTTTAATAATAGTTGAACTCTCTAAACTCTCCCTAAATAAAGAAAGCTCTGAGTGATTATTTTACACACACTTGAATTCAAGAGAAAGTTGTAGGGAGAAAATTCTCTAAATAAATTATTTCAGAAAATTTCTAGAGATATTTTTTATTTACAACTTGACCCAAAAGTTTAGAGAAATTGAAAAATTATCCCACTGGTAATTTTTATGAAAAAAAATTTCGAAGCAAGCCCACACTCTGCAAACATGAGCTTGAGGATAGCGGAGAAAACTACTCGATCAAAGCATTCATCCTAGACAAATTGAATGGTACAATTTTAAAAAAAAAAATTTACTTTAGATATCACAACCAAATTCTTGTTTTGGAAAAAAATTAAAAAAAACTCTGATTTTTTCATAAATTTATTTTTGGATGCATTTTTCAAACTCGATTTTCCAACATCTATGTGTGTATCGAGTCCTTTAGGACAAATTGTGTTAGTTGATCTAGTGTGTAGGTAATGTCTATTTGAAATCCAGAACATATCATTCCCTATTGATCTCCTAATTATTCCATTCGACAATTTCGATATGATTCTGGAAATGGATTTGTTAACCAAACACAAGGTTATTTTGGATTGACATAAAAAGAAGTTTTCTGTTCAAAGTCCTAAAGGTGATATTATGGAAGTAAATGGCATCAAATCAAGTGGTTCAACTCGTACCATTTTGTCAATTCGAGCTAATAAACTCCTAAATCAAGGTTGTGGAGGTTTTTAGCATATGTTATTAACTTGAACTCATATGAAAATCAAATAAGCAAGATTCGAACCATGTACGAGTTCCCTGATGTGTTTCCCGAGTGATTGTCGGGGTTACCACCTGATCGAGAAGTTGAGTTTGCAATCGAAGTTTTTCCTGGTACAACTCTGGTATTAATTGCTCCTTGTTGTATGGAGTCGAAAGAGTTAAAAGTTCAGTTGCAATATTTACTGGACTATGGCTTTATAAGCCCTAGTATATCGCCTTGGGAGCTCTAGTGTTATTTGTCAAAAAAAAAAGACAGTTAGATGCGACATTGTATAGATTATCGGTAGTTGATTAAGCTGACAATCAAAAATGGATATTCATTGCCATTTATTGAAGATTTATTTGATCAGTTGAAAGGAGCTTCAGTCTTTTCTAAGATTGATTTGAGGTTGGGATATTTTCAGTTGAAAGTAAAGGATGGTGACATATCGAAAACAACATTTTGTACACGATACAACCATTATGAATTCCTGGTGATGCCTTTCGGACTGACAAATGCTCTTACGATATTCATAGATCTCATCAACCGCATATTTCTACCTTACTTGGATCAGTTCGTAGTGGTATTTATCAATGATATCTTGGTATATTCAAAATCAAAAGTTGAACGTGAGAAACATCTCATGATTGTATTTCAAGTAGTACGAGAAAAGCAACTTTACAGGAAGCTCAGTAAGTGCAAGTTATTACCCAAGGTGATGTTTTTGGGACATGTTGAATTTAAAAGTAGCTAGCATGAGAGTGACATTCTTGTAATCATTGTGTAGCTGTCCAAAGAGTATGTACACACAAATTTTGAGTCAAATTTTAATTATGAACTTTGAAAAGAGTTACAATCTTTGGATATTTCTTGATTAGAAAGAAAAGCTCTTTTGATTCTTCTCTTCAATTGGGCTTCAATCTAAGGCTCGTCTAAACTTGATGTTGGAAAGGCGCAGTTTGCTTCAAAAGTCTTCGAGACTTAATCTTGAAATTGAGTTTGGTGAGGTTTTTTCTTGAAAATTTTATTTGATTTGGATTCAAGGATCGTCAAGACTTGATCTTGAATCATTTGCTTCAAGGTCACTGAGACATGATCTTGAAAACGGGTTTAGACCTCTTTTCTTCAATTGAATTGAATTGAGTTGAAAAGAGGTTTTCTTCATTAATAGCTTTTGGCTTCCTCTCCATGGTTAAATTGGATTGGAAGACAACTTTTCTTCAAAACAGATATAGTATTCGTCGGAATTCTTCAAGTTCTTCAGTTTCTTCATAACTTTCTCCAGAGAATTTCTAAACTTCTGAACTTGTGAATATTTTTTGAATAGCTTGGAGGTGACCCCCTTTTATAGTGTCAATTACTTGAATAAAAGAGTGATTTTGTAGAATTTTACATTTTCATTTGAGTTTTCTCCGATAACTAAACTCTTTTATTTAGTATTTATCTCTTATTAACTTAATTAATTAGAGATAAAATAATCATTTAATATTATCACTTAATTATTTTATTTTAATTAGTATAATGTAATTTTTTATTATTTATCTCTTAATTACTTTAAATTAATTAGAGAAAAAATAATTATTACACATATATGATGTTATCATTTTCACACATGGTAACTTCGACTTGACACATGACGTTTTGTAGTTAGTCCCAAAATTCTTTGTCTATAGAGTACATTGGTGTCACTAGGGGTGGCTGGCAATGTCACAACTTACCTCAAACAGTTAAAGGGACCAAATTGTAAAACTTTATAAAATTAGGGTTTTTTTTGTATCTTCCTTGTTATTTTATTTTTTGTAATATTTGATTTTTTTTAATTTTTAAAAAAATATATAGTAACATGTTTAAACATGTAGAAATTCAAAATATTATATATATTTAACGTTAATAGGATAAAATCCAAAATTTTATTCAATATTGAAATAAAAGGAAAGTGATCTATAGAAAGGACCTTCTAGCCCAAATCTCAATCAAGTTCGAAATTTTCAATCCATTAAATTTATTAAAATCTTATCTATAATATATATAGCATGAGTTTAAAAAAAAATTAGAATTGACTAAAATAATTTTTATTTTCCATCATATTATTAATTTAAGTTTAAAAATAATTATATTTAATTTAGAATTATAAGTTAAGAAATTGTGCTAATTTTAAGACAGGATTATTATTTTTTTATGGATAAAAGAAGGCATCATATTGCATTATTCCATATTATTCTTACATAGATATGTCAATTTTATCTTCTAAAAGTAATTTCCTAACATGAATACCAGGAATATCAATATTAACTAAATTCACTTCATTCGATGAGCAAGATCTTGCTAACCAATTGGCAACCATATTTCCTTCTTTATGCACAAAATGGAATTTGACATCCTCAAAGAGCTGAATCCACGTCTTAATTCTCCTAACAATAGTTATTGAAGGCATGTTTCCCATGCTCTCCTCAATAATCTCTAGTGCCATCATACAATCAGTCTCAATAATTATCTTCCTGTACCCATTCTCCTGTGCTATTTCCATACCATGAAGAATCGACCATAGCTCTGAATTCACAGCCGATCCCGATCTTATAGACCTTTGAAACCCTTCTATCCAATTCCCATAGTTGACGCATGTAACACCACCAGCAGATGACCAGCTTTCATCTCTATTTACCGCTCCATCTGTATTAACTTTAGCCCATCCAAGTTTCGGTGGTCGCCATTTAGCCGTTCCCTACCTTGATATTCCAGAAACTTTCCTGCAACGATTATTTTTCACAAACATTCAACGCTAAGCTCTCACTAGATTTGATCATTTCCTCCACCTTACCATCCTCATTTTGGAAGACACACTTGTTCCTACATTTCCATAATATCCAACACACCACTACAAATAGAACTCGTGGTTCAATTCTCTCCAATCCCAATCAAAATTTCCCTCTTTGATTAATAGTCAACCACTCCTCCACATCCATCTTAAAGAAGCTAGATACACTCCCTGTTGATAGAAACTTTAGCCACACTTCTGTTGCAACACGACAATCAAGCAATACATGTAAAATAGTTTCTTGAGAAGCTCCACAAATTATGCAGTTTGAGTCATCAGTCAATCGTCTCCTTACTCTCTCACAATTTGTGAGAATTTTCCTGTGCTTCACGAGCCAAAGAAAATGTTTTATTCTAGGAGGCAGAGGATTATCCCAAATTTCTTTCCATCCATTGATATCTTGTAGAGCATCAGTCTTGACAATATTGTCATAAGCAATTTTGACAAAAAATTTACCATTATCATTTGCTTTCCATAGGCATACATCATCTCCCAAATCGTCATTAGGTGGGTGACATGTAGCTATGAATTGCTTGATATCATTGTTGAATTTGTTATTCAGTTCCGACCATCTCCAACATCAGTTAGTGTCCACCAAAACAACTACTTTTAACTATATCGGCATGTCTTCATTAGGTAACAAATGTTCTTTTAGCGACCCTCACCCAGGAACCCAAACATCTTGAATAAAGCCGACTGATTTACCATTTCCTAAGCTCCAGAACACTCTTTCTCGAAATTGATCCCATATTTTTTATAATGAGCGCCAAACATACAAACAATTATTCTTACTAATCGACCTAGAGCAAGTTTCCACCATTTTATACTTACTACTCAACACTCTTACTCATAATGCATCCGCCTTGGTCACAATTTGATATGCCAACTTCATTAAAAAAGAAATATTTTGGGGCACTAACTTCCTTAATCCAAGGCCACCTTTCTTCAATGGCTGACAACAAGCTTCCCAATTAACCAAAGCAATCTTCTTCCCACTACTCGTCGAACCCCATACAAATTATCAAACAATTTGTTCAATTTTCTCACATACACTAATAGGGATCATTGCACATTGCATAAACTAGCCCAGAATAGCTAGTAGGATTGATTTTGCCAAGCTCGTTCGTCCTGCCAATGACAGTAACTTACCATCAAATCCATTCAATTGTCTTTGCACTTTATAAATTATAAATTGAAAATTACTTTTTGATGTCCTTTTACGAAACAACAGTACACCTAAATAAGTTCCTAAGTCTTCCTCTTCTTGAAATCCTATAGCCATGCGGAGTATACTCCTATCCATTACATCCGTATTAGCCAAGAAACATACCTTCGACTTTCTAGCATTAATTTTATGAACAGAATAGGTACAAAACTACTCAAGTATCTCCTATATAACTTTGGCATTCTCCGAATTCACCTCCTCAAATAAAATCAAGTCACCGGCGAAGAATAGGTGAGATAGGTTCGGCCCATTTCTCCTCAACTTAATAGGCTTCCACTTCCCATTTGAAACCGCCAAATTCATCGCGGGGCCAAGCTTCTCCATTGCCAGTACAAACAGATAAGATGACATTAGGTCGCCCTTGCCTTACACCTTTTTTTGGTAAGAATTCCTCCGTGAATCTTCCATTCCACAAAATTTGCATTGAAGATGTTGAAACACATTGCATCAAGGTACAAATGAACTTGCTAGGTAGTTGTGCGTCTTCTAAAGTATCTTTAATGAAGTCTCAACGTAAACGATCGTACGCTTTCTTCATATCTATTTTGATTCCCATCCACCCTTTATTTCCTTCCCGAACCCTCATCAAATGAATCACCTATTGTGCTATGGCAACAGTATCCATAATATTCCTGCCACTTACAAAGCTAGTTTAATTCCCAGCAATCAAAGAGGGCATCAACGGTTTGAGACAATTAACCGCAACTTTTGAGATGATTTTATAGGGCACAGTGTAAAGATTGATAAGCCCGAATTGTGTATGGATTCGGGACCAGCAACCTTTGGGATAAGAACAAGCAAAGTTTTGTTAAAAAACCCTTCTAAGTTACCATCCTCGAACACATTCCTCACCAATGAAACTAGAGATCCACAAACCACATTCCATTGTGATTGATAAAATTGAGCGTGTAATCCATCAATCCCCGGAGCCTTGAGCAGCGCCATACCAAACAACGCATCTTGAACTTCATGTATGGTAACCTCTCGATCAAGAGCTTCCATTGCCTCAGCTTCAACAATAGGAAATATATTCCTAATAGGAAAGTTGCCCACATTACCCATATCATTAGTGTACAACTTTTGATAAAAGGAAACAACTTCGAATTTTAAGTTCTCATCATCATAACACCATTCCCCGTCATCCAATTTCAGTTCTTTAATTTAATTCAATCATCTTCTTGAATTTGCTTGGTTATGGAAATACTTAATGTTACGATCCCCAAATGCCAACCAGTCACTACGAGATTTCTGTTTCCAAAGTAACTCTTCGTTATCAAGAACACCTTCAAGTTAAACTTGCAGTTCTTTTTCAATCTCAATAAGTTTTCGTGATCTATATTTCTCCAAGTTTCTTCGAATGCCACCAAGGCGTGCTACCAAATTTCTCTTCTTCTGTAAAATGTTGCCAAAGACTTCAATATTCCATTTTTTTACTGTTGAAACAAACTGTCTAATTGACTGCTCCAATATTCCGTCGTGTTCCAAATAACTAAAGGACGATGATCGGATTTGATTCTATAGAGATGGTAAACTGTAGTTTGTGAGAACTATATATCCCATTGAGCATCGCACAGTGCTCGATCCAGCCATTCAATCACTGGGCCTCTACTCCAAGTAAACTTCGGACCTTTAAATCCAAGATCTTTCATACTAAATTCATTGAGAAATTGCTGAAACAAAAGGACAGCTACTCCGAAATTTATTTGAACCTTCTTATTTCTCATCCTCACTAAGCATTGCATTGAGATCACCTACCATTAGCCATGGCCGATTTAAATTCTATGCAATATCTCCTAATTCCTTCCATAGCTCTTTCCTCAATGACCACTTCGGGCTCCCATAGATCCCAGTAAAATAAACCCACTCATGAGAGTCTGAAAATTGCAATTTCAAATGAACAATTTGAAGGTGATTAAAGACAACCATAACTTCAACAATTTCCTTCCATAACATCCAAATTCCCCCAAAAGTACCTACATGCTTCAATTCTATAGGAATTTGGCATACCAATGCTCTTAACAACCCTTTCAGCCCTCAACTCGCTCACTCTAGTTTCCACTAGAACAACGACACTAGGATTGAAATCTCTCAAATATTCCTTTAACACCGTGTGAAAATTTGGGTGTCCAGCACCCTAACAATTCCACACTATTATATTAGATATCATAATGACTGTAAATTAACTAACCTTGACTACTAGCATCGCTCTTACAAGTAGTCCATACCAGACTCCTCCCCCCGTACAGCCTTAGTAGAATCCTCCAGATTTCGCTGTATGTTCGGTGAATCTGTTCTGACTGTCATGGTGGTCTCATTCTGAATCTCCATTCTTTGCTCTTCCATTTTTAGGCTACTCACTAATCCCTTTACTGCTTATTCAATAGGAATTGAGAAGTCCATTCCTGCCATACTCGGATCTTTTCTAGCTTCTCCAATTTTCAGCCTATCCTTAGTCAAGATTGTCTTCAATCTCATCGGAAGAGAACTTGGTTCGATCAAGTTAGAAAAACCCAAACTCTCCACTAGTTTATCAACACTAACATTTGGGCTTCTATTTTCTTTTAAATTCCCCATGGAATGGTGTTTTGGATCTAGCAATATCCATCCACTTAAACCCCCACTACTCTTCCTTCCTAACCTAAATATTGTCCCACCCTCTTTTATTCCAGAACTAGTCCCTAAGCCCTCTTTTCGAAAGCTTAATTTACCACCCAACTGCTCTTTAATTATTTGCTTTGTTTCCTGGACTTTAATGCCACTTTCAGCCCTTTCCTTTAAATTTTTTATTCCCAATCCCTTCCACCATTGACTTAACCCTAGGATCCTCATTTCCATCACCAAATCCTTCCCCATTATCAACATCCAAAACATCAGTCCCTTTACCAGCTGTAGAATTTTGTTTCCCAAATTGAAAAGAACTTGATGTTTGTGTCTGAGATTCATCCTTATTTTCTCCAGAATTTGAAAGAACATTAAATCGAGATCCTAGTCAAATATTCCTTTGTTTTTATTTCGGACCCATCGTTTCTCACCGGACCTGTCTACATTGTCGACAATCAACCACCATACATTCTCCAAACTCCTCTCTTTAGACCTTCTCCTAAACTCCCAATCCATGTTCTCTCTGAATTGGCGGCAAGGTTCCTTGTTTACTGCCACCCTCTTCTTCCATCTTAGTAACTTTAGAATCATAGGGGCTACCCTCCTTTAGATGTCCAAATCTCCCATAGTGATAACAGATGGATAGGAGAGATCATATTCTATCCGATGAATTCTGCTTACAATACGAACCAGAGGTTTTGAGAGATTCACTTGCACCACAAATCTTGCAAATTGACCCCTTAAGCCCTTGTTAGTCTGAAGATTGATCTTAATGACCTTAATAACCATACTACCAATTTCCTAAAGGAATGCGTATCCAAGTCACCACATTTTGTGGAAAACCATCAAGGGTTAAGAAATCTGCCGATCAAGGCTGGACAGTTAGATAGTGACCAAAAATTACCCATGACCCTTTTGATAGAGCGTTATTATAGGCCGAGGCAGATTTAAACCTAGCCAGGTAGTAATTGTTGTAAATATCCATCAACTGAATCCTCATCGTTGGTTTCCAAAGAAAACATACTTTATTCCATAAAGCATTGTATCCAATCCTCCTACCCAGCAGCTTCACTACTAACGTCGTAGACATATTTTCTTCAATAAAGGCATAGACCCTGTTCGAAAACTCAATAGTAGGCGCACCATTTACAACGTCTTTCCTTACATCCTCCTCTCGGAGTTCAAAATCTTCTGCTCCCCATTCATCATCCACAGATAGATTTATAGATCCTGAATTAAATATCGCATCTTTGAAAGAAAACGGTTTGGACTCACCATTGCCCAAAACCTCCGAATTTCCACCCTCATTCGATGGCTCCTCTTCCCTCCGCCTGCTTTTCTTGACAGCCCTACTAAAGAATATCGTCGGTTGCTCACTCATTTGTTGACGTTTTACGACAGCATTCTTAAAATCATTTTTTTATCTATTTATTTGGTGCAGGTGAAAAATGTTTTGTGAGTTTGTTTTAGAAAGAAAGTCAAATTTCAACAATTATTTTTAATCACTATTATTAAATATATTTATTAATTTAGTTTAAATTTCTTTCTTGTTTATCCTAAGCTATTATTATAAATGCTACATATTGTTTGACCTATATATTTTTTATTTTTTATATTAAGTCAAAGTACAAATTAGAAACAAAAACAAGTGAGAACACAAAAAAATAATTAGTCATTTGTCTCTCCTTAGCCTTTCTTTGAACCCATCTGAGAGTCTCATTAGAAACCTCTTGTTTTTTTTTTTAGTGAATTATAAGAGGAAGATAAAGCCTAACAACAATATGATTAACTCGACTCAAATTTAAATTATGTTTGGAGCAGTGAATACTTTGACCGTCAGATCAACACACGGGTTAAAAAACTTCTTGTTTTAAGTCAACCTCAATTCGCTTATTGATGAAGTGGATGTTTTCAAAGATTGATTTTTGTTCTAGTGCACTAACATGGTTTTCTGTCTAATGATGTTCTCGACAAACTCGGATGTCAGATTGCCAAATCGCAACCACCAATCTTAGGAGCATTAATTTCCTCATAGTGCTAGTCTCGTAGCTGAAGCTGCCTTCAGAAAATGATCTGATTCTCTCATCTGGATTTCTGATGTGCATGGCCCATGCAATGTTATCATTTCTTCTATACCAACCAACTAAAATATGATGATGTCTGTTGATCTGTTGGGTTTCTACACCTTCTTCTCTGCTCCCTATCTGAGTTGGTTTACTTTCATTTATTTTTTATGCTTCTCAGATTTGTTTTATGTACACCTCTGCCTCCTTGATTTGCAATAAGACTTGTTCTTTTAATAACTCCTTCCCGGTTAGAATACTCTTCCATGCCCAAGAATCCCCAGGTTTTCCTTCTATTTGGAGAAAGTTTTCACCTGTACAATATTTTTTTACTAAAGTTTCTAGAATAAGCCAGCTATTCCCATTATTAATCCTCCAAGCAAGTTTAGCCAAAAATGCTTTGTTCATTACTTGCATGTTTCTAATCCCAAGACCGCCTATGGATTTGTTTGAACATTTTCTGTACCAGTTGATAAGATGCAACTTTCTCATAATTTGGTCCATTCTATCACAACTATTCTTTGGGGGCTTTGAAACTTGAAAATTGGTAGATGGGAACACTCGACATCACTGATTTGATCAAGGTTGACTTACCACCTTGACCCAATAATTTTGATTTCCACAACGGTATCAATTTCTAGTTGAAAGATTTCACCTTTTTTATTCATGAGCCCAATATCCATTCCCAAGTATTTTCTCATGTTTTCACATGCCTTTACTTGCAATAAGCCTCTGAACATTCTTTTGAAATTTGGGTCACAGTTCTTGTTGATTTTGAGCTTTGATTTATCATAATTTATTCTCAAATTTGATAGGTTATAATGTTTCTCCAAAATTACTTTTATTGCATGACATGACTCCCCACTCATTTTGAAGAATAAGAAACTATCATCCGCAATTTGATAGGTCACACTTCCCTTGCTCACTTTGAGTCATTAAAATTGGCTCTCTTTTTGCTTTGTTGATCATTCGCAAATAGGAGATGAAATAATTGTTGGAAAACGCAGTGGAAAATAGATGTGAGGAAAAATTAGAATTTTAATTTTTTTTTCGAAAACAAAAAATTGATTCCAATATCTAAAATAATAAATATTTAATTAAAATTATACAGTTTCGATTTGTTTAGGATGAATGCTTCGACTGGATAGTTTTCTCTGCTATTTTCAATCTCACATCTTTCGAGTGTGGGCTCCTTTCGAATAAAAAATTTCCATAAAATTACTAATGGGGTAATTTTATAATTTTTCTAAATTTTTGGATCAAGTTATAAATAAAAAATATCTCTAGAAATTTTTTGAAATAATTTCTACAGACAACTTTCTCTTGAATTTAAATGTGTGAAAAATAATAACTCAATACCCTCTTTACATAGGGAGAGCTTAGAGGATTCAATTATGATTAAACTTAATCACTTGAATATTAAATTTAATCTAATATTTAGATAAATATTAGATTAAATTTAATATTAAATCTATTAAATCAATAAAATACTTATTTTTATGATAAATATTAAATTAAATTAAATATTAAGATAATCAATTTAATATTAAATTAATAAAATAATATCAAAGATTAGTCTTAAATTAAATTTAATATTAAATTTATTAAAATAATATTATTTTTGGAATAGTTAATATGAAATTAAATTATCCAGTAGAATCCTTGTAGGAGTATACTTCCTCCACCACTCAACCGTCGAAGGACCACCCGTTAGCCACCGAAATTTCACCGTCGTGTTTGGTGGTGCCATCGTAGGTGTGACACCCTGAGTCGATTCGGTTCGAGCCAATGACGGCTCGATCGGTTCGGTCCTACCACCAGTTGGACCTTTGGTCCGGTTTCACATAATAGGACCGATTTGACCAAATTTTGGGTCTTGATCTCGGTTTTGGATTCTCGGGCCCAATTTTCGATCTCAGGCCCAATACTTAAAAATTAATTTCCAAAAATATCATATTAATTTGATTAATTTAATTTTACTTTATCAAAATTAATTTTCCCAAAAAAACTTAAATTTTTCAAATTAATTTTTCAAGAAATTCTTTAATGTTATAAAATAAAGAGACAGATAGTAAATAACAAAGAGAATGAGAGAGCAAGAGAGAGAGCGTATTTTATTGATCAATAGAAGTATCTTACAATGCTTCTCCAAGGTCTATATTTATAGACCTAGAAAGTATAAAAGAAATAAAACTCTAATTTTGATGACAACTAGAATTTAAACTTCAACCAAACTTATCTTGATCTTGATGGACATCCACTTAATAAAATATTCATAACACTCCCCCTTGGATGTCCATTGGTAGATAATGTGTCTCATTAAAACCTTTATTAAGATAAAAACCCCGTGGGAAAAAAATTTCCTAGTGAAGGAAAAAGAGTACACATATCTTTAATATACATAACATGTTGCCTCATTAAAAATCTTACCAGAAAAACCCAATGAGACAAAACCTTGGTTAAGGGAAAAAGAGAACAACACGTATTTACTCCCCTTCATAAAAACATCACATAATATCTCATATTCTATGTATTCAATCTTGAATACTAATCTGTCAAATGACTATTTGAATGTATCTGTTAAGCATTTATATCACCATTCTTTTGAAAGTCATGAGAGGAAAATTTGAGGGAGATATATTTTAATCTCTTCAAGAGTTTTAACAGACTTTAATCATGATTCTTTTATAAAAACCCAAATAGGTATTTTGGATCATTTTATAATCCTCCTTCAACTATTATTGAGTAAGTCCAATTTACCACATGTTCAATTATTTCAATTCATATAAATGAACAATTTCTCGATAATTTCAATATCCTTCTGGCATTCCAAATCCTTCAAGGATTTTAATATAAACTTTACTAGTGATTCACGAAAGGTTATAACAACAACCATGAGATACAAGTATGAACTGTCAGTTTAATAATATATCTAAAGGTTATTGCATCCACTATAAAAGAATATTATATCTTCTCATAATAAATGCCAGGACTTAGCGAAAAGCTTCATATTTTTATTTCGCCTTTGCAAAACTACTTCATTTGTACACTCACTGGCTTTGTACTGCTGGTCCAAAAACTCTACAAATTTAATTGTATTTGAGTTGCGTCTTTCTATTTTGGCCAATTTATTCCATATCTCTATTTCCCAAGAGATTTATTCAATATCCTCCTTTTATTTCATAATTTCCACAATAATATTGCATGCAAAATCATTATCGACCACTTTTATTATTGGTTCGACATTTTCTCAAATTTACATAACTTATCGAGATCTCTTTTTTTCACTATTTTAATCTTCAGTTTCAAGTACCTAAATATTTTCTTATTAGTTATGTCTTGGGTCTCTTCTAGAGCACCCGACTTCACTATATGACCATCTAAAATTTTCCTTTTATGAAAATTTTCATATTTGGAACTTTAATGAGTTATTCATGTTGAACCTTTGGTTCAAATTACTCTCCTCCTTAACTTATTATAAGTTATTAGTTCTCTCCCCTTAATGTCAAGAAAACTATCAAATCAAAATAATAATCACAATCATGTCATAATTGAATCTCCAATACATTTAATATATCATAATAAAAGGAGACCCATAATTAATAAATATTTTCAACTTTCTTTGAAGATTCACTCATCTTTGTGTGTTGTGGTGGAGTAATTGAAACATATACGCATATACAAAAATTCAAAGATGAGAAATATTTAGCTTTTGATCCAAAATCAATTGCAATGGAGAGTATTTAAAACTTATTGGCTTGATGCGTACAACACGTAAATCAACATAAACTCATGTTGAAAGAGAAAGTTTAGTTCTCATAAGTAATAATCAAAGGTGATCAATCAATAATTTCTTTAAACCATTATGCGCATAAATAACAAATTTTTACCAAAGTTTTTCAAACTCAATCAATAAAAGACTGAGATATAAACTCATCAATATTTGCAAGATGAATCGTCTTAATTGCATTATCTGAAATTAATTATTCAAACAATCTTGCAAACGATAGGTTGCAAGTTGATAACACATATGTGTTTATTTTGTAGATCCATCTACCAAAATCATATAATATTAAAACCATCCACATGGTGGATTAATGGGCCCATATTCATTTAAAAAATGCAAGACATTATATCTCAACTTTAGCTAATGAGTTTTTAACAACCAATTTTCATTGAGAACAATCAACAAATGATAATTCTTTAAATTTAAAGAATCTTCTAGTTCTTTAATGAATGTTCATATGAATTCTCAATTAATTTTTACATCATATATGATCCAGGATGGTCTAACTGGTCATGCCAAATAGTAAATATATTTGTATCAGTAAACTTCTGGTTTACTTTAACATACATTTCAATTTGAACTAAATCGCAGCAAATTGATAATTTTACCATCATTTCTTTCACTTTGTATCCACATACAAATACCATTGTAACATTTACTACTGAAATGTCTAAATCAATGTGAAGTTTATAATGACACTAAGTCATATAATATAATTTCCAAATAATTATATGCAATATTCGCTTCGGGGAATATGCCAAAATCTTCACATATCCAAAATCTTCATAATTATTATGAATTGCTACATTCACTTCAGGAATGGAGCAGAATTAGTGGAACGAATAACTCGTTTTGTATAGCCATAAGGAGCTATGAGATCAATTTTAAAAAAACTTTTAAAGCCCTTTTGCATAATCAATTTAACCACCAAGAATAATTGCCTGGGTCATGTATAAAAACAAATCTATATTAAATATATCAATAAAAGTCACATCTCAAATATAAAAATATGACAATGATGAAAAACTAGCAATTTTCTGTTTCATAACCATCATCATAAATATGCATAAAATTTAATTCAATATCCAACCACTGAAACTCATAAAACTTTTCATTTACAATTGTTCATGTCATTTCTCTAAATAATTAACAAAGGGAATTAATATAAAATGTATGAACTGCTACCTTTAACAATTTTTTGAAGTAAATCAAATCAGAATAACCATAAACTTCATTGGTTTGTTAACATAAATTTGCATACTAGATATGTTTTAATAAAATATATTATTTAATTATAAAACTTACCATAACAATATAAATAAATCAGTTAATATTCATTTTCATGAACAATAATATGCTTAAAACAATATGTAACCCATAAAATTAAAACTTGAAAAGATCATCTCAAATATTTAAACCATATATAAATTCGATTTAATATATAAAAATGTACCTTTTTCGTTCTACGTTTAGTCTTGAAGATAAGAAGTAAACAAATTAAACTCCAGTAGTACGAACTAGGGACCTCTTGCTTATTTAATAAGCTCCCTTCCATTTTACTAATTACTTCCTTAAAAGAGAAATGACCAATAACTTTTCCGGCACAAAGTAAACGTGCTTATTTCCAGTAGTAGATTTTCAATCCAATAAAAATTTATTAATAGTAAATTTTGAAGGTGGATCTTATTTTCCAAGTTTACAACAAGTATATAACCAATAACTTTTCATGCATAAATTGTCACTCTTCTTAAAGAGTTCTTGGAAATTTTGTCTTTTTTACTTTCTTCATTTTTCAACTTTGGTGGTGAGAAAAATTATCACGACCATCTCCCATGACTATTATTATAGTCCAATTTACTACATCCATATAAAATATTATATCCTTTGAATTTATCACATAATGTTACATTCGCTTTAGAGAATAGTTAAGTTTCGTGATTAAAAAAACTTTTGTTCAACCATAAGTAAATTTTTTTCATGATATTGCTATTGTAAGAGCACATTCGAATCATGAAAAACTAAATAAGTTCTCTCCTGTAAGGTTCTCATCAGTAATATTTTTCCACGTACTTTTAATTGAAAACTTATTTTGAATACTGTAAAGTTATACTCACAGTTTTGAAAACTTGCAACTTCATGTGCATCCAACCATAACGAGCTTTAGATAGAATTACCATATTCTATTGCTCATATTTTTCTTTTCACAATTTAAGTAAATATTTTACAGTCAAATATTTTAACTTCAACCCCTTAATGAGGATAATGATAAAAGAATATTACAAAGATAATCACAATCAATTCAATATAAATCAATAACCTAATCCTCTTTTGATTCATATGAAATATAATTTTTTTCTCATTCGAATATGAGATCCATCATGAATATATTTTAAAACTAATGGACTAACCATCACAAGATATTAATATATTAGCTTTTGGAGCTTTTGACCAATTTTGTACTACCAAATATTGGAATAATATTGGTTTGTTTCAATACCAAATAAAATAAATATTTTCCATCTGTAATGATAGAATTCATTACTACATTCTCATATCCTTCTTCAAAGAATATTAACCCAAACAAAATATTTGGGCATACACCACATATGTGGCTAAGAACCTTTCATATCACATTGATAACATAATTTATCTTTTCCCTTTGCAGAGTTTCTTGAGAACCTTCATTGTTCTCTTATTCATCACTATGATCCCACTTTTAGTGATCCATGATTATTTTCTTTTTGTTTGCATTCACTTCTGGAAATGTAACAAATTTAGTAGGACGAACTTATAAATGTCCCGTTAGATTATTTATTCCATAATCACCATCACAAACATACATATGTTTCAAATCAAAATCCATCTATTCATATTGTCATGATTAGTCCCAAATTATAATAAACATGATATAATAGATAAATCATAGTGAAATATACCTGAAGATCTTTAACATCATCATTATCACCTTGACTATTATCATGAGCACTTAGTAGTTAAAGGCTCTAGTGGTTACCCATAGTACATCGACCTCTATTGACGACTGAAAGAAAAAAATAATTAAAAGAGAATCGTGCTGATAATGTGTTATAAAATAAAGAGATAGATAGTAAATAACAAAGAGAATGAGAGAGCAAGAGAGAGAGCATATTTTATTGATCAATAGAAGTGTCTTACAATGCTTCTCCAAGGTCTATATTTATAGACATAGAAAGTATAAAAGAAAGAAAACTCTAATTCTGATGACAACTAGTATTTAAACTTCAACCAAACTTATCTTGATCTTGATGGACATCCACTTAATAAAATATTCATAACATTTAATCAAATTATCTAGTTGAATAATTCTCACGATCACTTAATTTAATTTCACATCGAATAAATCGACTTAATTAAATTATTTCCAAAATCGTATAATTTTCTTAATTTAAATGCAGTCCAAACGAGTTTTTGTTGAGCTAGTAGAGAGGTCAATCGAACATATACAATTAGGTTCGAGTAATTGCAATTATGTCTAAAAGTATCGTTCTGATAATCCGCAATTTACTTAATCATGGAGTTAGTCCATAAGAAATACCATGATTGAAAATTCTTTATTGTATACTATTTACGAAAGCAATTCATCCAACTACTTTGTCTAATGACCTTGTTATGTGTGTGTTACCCTCATATGATATCCTTGATTCCTTTGAAGTAAATTCATTCACTCAATATAATCCTATTTTATCTCATTGTCATGATTGTGTCTACTTAATGATTATTATGATCAATGTTAACAAATGACTGTGATAAATTTCTCGTTCGAGAAAAAACAACTCGTTGTTATGTTCCATATTTATCAATCTACATAATGCCAATGATAGTATATTGTTAACTCTTTAATCGAGTTATGAATTTCATTGTTACTAGTAAAGTCATGAGCCCAACATATTAACTATGGACTCGATCATCTTTAAAGCATAAGTCTCCACTTATATCAAAATACATGAGTTACATACGTATGGTCAGTAACTAACTCAAGATTTAGGTAAATCACACTATAAACGTTACAAGTGAATTAATTCACAAATGGATTCAGAATTAATTTATCTTTGGTCCAGTCTAATATATCATTCTTTAAATGAATATATTTATGTCTCTACCCATGGAGTTAACTGCTCCGATAGCCAAGACTAGCCATCTCTCCAATTGAAATTGTAGATGATATAATAATCCTTCTAAGTATTTGTATAAGATGCTCACTTTGATTCTTTTACGGGATTTCGAACTCGTTTAAATTATCTACTGAAGTAAGTTGTCTTTCTCGCAATGTAAACATTCTCACAATGCCACTTATCATCAGTTTGAACTTAGACAATCAATGAGTTAATATCTATTTGTTACAATTTTGTTATGTATGCAAAACATGAAAGATAAAAACACAAAAGATATAACAGTGAAATGTGAAATTAATTCTATTTATTTATTCATTATTCAAATACATAGAAAACAATTACATGTTTACTAAAATATAGATACATTTCCCAACAATACTCCCCCTGCTCACTTTGTTGATCATAATTTGATCTATTCTATCACAAGTATTTTTTTTTTCAAATTAACATTATAGCTTACTTTCTTATATAATTTTAAATTTGCATATTATTTAAAAATTAAAAAATTATTGTTATCAATAATAGGTAACAATAATTAAAAATGTATTATTTAAAAATCAATTAAAAATTAAACACATAAATTTACATGCAATATATGTAACATTAGAAATTAGTTTAATAAAAACCTTAATACTAGGTCCTTTTTTTTTCTCTAAAAAATAGTAATTCTTTTTTCTACAATTCTATACACCTTTTGGTAGTATTCTATAAAATATTATTTTTCATATTAATATTAATTTTTAAAAAAAATTGTAATACAATATTCTTTACAAAATTATAATTTTTTTATTTTATAAAATAACATTTTAATTAATACAAGCTAATAAACTCTTTTAATGTAAATTAGTTAGGGCTAATTTAGCAATGATTTTTAACTTATTTTTTAATAAAAAAAGTTTTTTTTCAAAATATTTGAACAACTCAAAAGTACTTTTGAACAACTAAAAAATATCTTATTTAGCAATATTTTTAACTCAAAAGTGTTTTAAAAAGCAATCTTAAACTGACCATCTTATAAAATGCGGTATAAAAACAATATTAGGGTCTATTTATTTACATGTAAAAAGTTTTACGAAAAATATTTTCTATATTTTCCTGTGTTTGTTTCACAGAAAACAACTTGATCAATAGAAAATAACTTACAAATTCACGTAAAATAAACCATTTTTCCTGTAAAATGACTTACCCTTCTAAAAAGTGTAAGTCATTTTTCGAAAAAAAACTTATTTATAAATAATTTTATTTTTATATAAAAATTAACTTAAATCAAGCTTAATATTAATATATTAATAATATTTTTTTATTTTAAAAATATTTAAAATACTAATATAAAATTTTATATTTTTCAATATTATTAAACACATATTTAATTATTTATATTTAGTCATATAATAAATTATTAATATAATTGATATAATTTATTTTTTTAATAAATTATTTAATATTTAAACTTTATTTTAATAATAAATATTTATAACATTTATAAATATTTTGTAGTATAAAGGTTAAAATATGTCATAAGTTTATGTACACTTCATAAATTTGTAATTTAGTTTTTTTATTTTAGTTTTTCTACTTTTCAAATTTGAAAATCAAATTCAATAGTTGACATTGTTAATTTTTTGTCAATTTTGTTGATGTCATATTTTAAAATAAAAAATATTCACTTGATAGTCCTGTAACTAAAAAGCGACTCTTGAAATTAACATGAATTTAAAATTTTAATATATGTAAAAACAATATAAAATATAAATTTATAAGTGTAAAATAAACTCAATTAAATAAAAAAAAAATAAGAAAATCTCAAATGTATGCTTATTTTTTGAAAACAATTTTTATAAAATATTTTAAAAAAACCTATCAAATAACAAAAAAATATTTTAGATTCATCCATACACCAAAATATATTAATTTTTTAAAAAAATAAATAGTAAAAACTATTTTCAATAAGACAAACATATCCTTAGCAAAATTCATAGTGCATGAAGCAGTGTGAAAAAAATATTGACTACTTCTAGTACCGGTAGACCAGAAAAGTGCAGGACACGCGCGACCAGAAAGCGTGATGGGATCCTATTGTGGACGAAGTTGCACTATAAATGGCGGGAGCCTTACCTGGGTGGAAAATTCACACGCCCAATCATCTCTCTCGCTCTTCATTGCGTTAAAATCTCACTATTATTTATCGAACTAAACTAAAAATTTTCTCCAAAAACCCTCCAAATTCCCATCTTTAAATTAAAACCCAACTTCCCCCATTGTTCTCCATCTCTTTCTCTTTTATCATTTGCGATTTTTTTTTTTTAATTTTATTCAGTTCTAGGGTTTGGTTTTTTTATTTAATTGAAAAATTGAAAAACCCTAGGATTTTCTTTTCTTTTCTTTTCCTATTTTCCTTTTGGGTCTACTTTTTGCAGATAGAGAAAGTGAGAGAGTTGGTGTAGTGTCGGGCATTCTGATTCAATGGAGGCAGCGGCCGCTGTTGCCGCCGCACGGGGCGGCGCGCTCCCAATGTCTTCATCGTCGCGTAAGGAGTGGCGTGCCGTTTCCGACCATCACCTGGTTCGTAACCATGGGGATGAATTGGTAATTTCATTTTTGATGAATATCTTCGCTTTTTGGCATTATTTGAGTTCTGAGAGAATGTTGGATTCAGAACGAAAATTCCTCTTGTTTGGCTCCTATGAACAAGTAAAAAACAGCTATCGGGTTTGATTTAGTTTTAACTACTAGTGTTTGGGATTCTTCACCTGTGTTAACAAAAGAAATAGGGTTTATCTTTTTCTATTCTCATTCTTTTCTTGCTTTCTTGATTGTTTACACTTCGAGTTTTCATTATTAAGTAACGCTATTATTTTGCACTTCGTGAGTTTCTTAGTAATAGAATTTGGCTCGGATTTTTTGGTGGAGTCATTTATGAACCAACTTCTGCTCAAAATTGTAGCATTTTAGTGCATTAATTAAAAAAAAATGGGTTACGTTGATGAAAAGCTTGTCCCATTGTTGGTTGAAATAATTAGGAATGTTAATTGAGTTTAATTCAAACGGTTTAAGTGTTGATATGATCCAAAGAGTTAAGTGTTTTGTGTTTAGTGCTGTGAGGAAATGCCCATCTGTGAAGGGCAGAATTGAGCATCAAGTTATATTGATTAAGTGGCGAAAGATTATTATTGCTATATTGGATAGACCATTGATGTTCATTGTATGTTCTCTCTTATTGTAACATGCAGGAAATGGACAGATCAAAGTTGGGACAATCAAATGAGAGGACCATATATGAGGTAAGGTATTTTAATCTTAAAATTTAACTCTATTATGAGAATGGTGAGAAGTGAAAATTGTTGAATGTCTATCAAGGTGCAGCATGGAAGAGAGCCTGTTGATGTTGACTTCTGCTCAATCACTGCTGATGAAAGTTTAGATGATGATGTATTACAACAGAGGATCCACAATATTACTAGACAAAGAGAGGAGCTATTGCTGATGGAGGCTGAACTCCGAGCACAGGCAATTGCAAGATCAAGGGTTCTGGAAATTCAGAGCAGCTGTGATGCAAAAATAACAGCCCATGTCAATGCTGTTGCCAAGCTTGAGGTTTGAATTTAGAATGTGATTCATACTATGATTGTTCTGCAATTCAACTTTCAGAGAAAAAGAAAGTTTTAGTTGCTTCTATGAATTAAAATTTATGAAAAAGACATGAAAACAGAATTTCAGATTATAAACTTTAAGAAATAATGTCATCATGTTTCGACTGTAGAAGTCAATGAGTAAAGACTTATTCTTTTTTTCTTCCGGAGTTGTAATTTGGGCATATTGTTATTTATTTTGAAATTACATATTGAATGTCTTATATTTGACTGTTTGAGTGGTCTATAAAAAACCAATCAGATCTGTTGGCGCTTGAAATTATTCCAAGCATGCTACAAGTAGGTTCTACAATATTGCTGCCCTGTGACCTTCAATCTGTATTTTGGCTTTATGCTTGAGTAGGAGCAACTCGATGAAAGAGAACAGACCATACATGAATTGGAAAGGAAAATGGAAGAGAAAGACAGAGAGTTGCATGCCATCAAAGTTGATAAAGAAGAGGTCCATCAATATGTTTATTCTGCTTTTGTATAAGCTTTATATTTCTTTTAAAATAAAGTATGATGTTTAGAAAGTCGTGTATAAATTAGCCCTACTTGGTTATCTTGGCAGGCCTGGGCAAAGGAAGACCTTCTCAGAGAGCAAAACAAGGAACTGGCTACTTTCAGGTCCATGTTTTATGGTTAAGGCCTTTTTATTTGCTGTAAACATAAACCTCTAAGGATTAGCAATGATATGAATGTTTTGCTATTTTTCCCTGAAATTTTTCTGAACCTATCCAAGGGTAGAGTTAATATATTAGCTTAGCATCCAGATGGCATTGTCAAATAGTTTTCAGCTTCTTCTGTTGGTTACTGCTTTTAATACATTAACCCTTGCAGCTGTGTTTAAACCTTCTGAAACTTTTATGGGTTTCCTATTCTTCGTCTTTTGGCAGAAGAGAACGTGATCATTCAGAAGCTGAGAGAGCTCAACACATAAAAAAGATACATGATCTTCAAGAGCATGTTCAAGAGAAAGAGAGGCAGCTTATTGATTTGCAGGAACAGGTCCCTACTTTTACTTGATTTTAACCTTTTTCTATTTTTAATTCTTGAGATTAAGGTTGAATATTCTGTTAAACTATCCATGGTGTGCATCTGTACGCTTTTGAAAATGGCATTACTTTTATATCAACTAAAATTATAATAACAGAATTGTTTGTGTTGGAAATTTAAGCCAAGTAACAGTTTCAATTTACTGTAATGCCGATTGATAGAAGACAGCAAGCTACATGTTCTAATAGTAGTCTTATTCTTCAGTATAGGGCTGCTCAAGAAGCTATTCTTTATAAGGATGAACAGTTGAGAGACGCCCAAACTTGGATTTCACGTGTCCAGGAGATGGATGCTTTGCAGTCAAGTACAAACCACTCCTTACAGGCTGAGTTGAGAGAACGTACAGAGCAATATAACCAGCTCTGGCATGGATGTCAGAGACAGGTAGACAAGCCTTTAGTTTCTTGTTTACACTTCTCACTTAATAGATTGGATGTCATTTTTAGCAATTAAGTTGATCTTATTCCTGGTTGTTAATGTTAGTTTGCAGAGATGGAGAGACTTCATTTGCATACAATACATCAACTTCAACTTGAGCTGGCTGATGTGAGAGAGAGGAATGGTTCTTATACTGATGAATCGCAAATGTCCCAAACAAAATCAAAAGATCTATCTCAATTTGGTCAAACTAATGGAAAACAGGTGGATTCTAATGGAAGTTGTGCAACAAATGCTAATACTGGGATTATTTCAAATGGGGCTTCAGACAATGTCCAAACTTTTGTTTCACCTGGAAATGCACCAAATCCGGTAAAATTGCTGGCTTTTCTGATGTGTCGCTTAGATTGTGTCATAAATATTGTATTTATAGCCATTTATGTTATAGGTGCACGCCTTTTTTCATGTAGTAATTTATTTCATTACCAAAATATGATACAACTCTCTTGGTTTTTGTTGATGACTCCAACCCTCCCTCTTTCTACATTTTATCAAATGTCTGGTTTCTGATGGTGCTTGTAAACTTATCATAGAAGTAGTTTTAGTTATAGAACTTGGGCTTTTATTTAATAATGGTCAAGTTCTGATCCTTTCTATCTTGTTTATAACTTGTTTTATTACTTCACTTTGTTCCCTTTAAATGACTTTGTTTACTCTTAGAATCAGAATGACCTTGTTCCAAGTGTTCCAATTGCTCCAATTGGGTTGCCTACATACCTCCCACCTGGTCAGGTGTCTACTCTGCATTCATTTATCATGCATCAACAGGGAGCTCCCCATTCTGTGACATCTCATGTTGGACACTACTCAATGCCAGATACAGCATCCATCCAACAGTGGCAGAACCAGCTGGTATGGTCAAACCTTTGCATTATCAATTTTCCCAAGGTTTTCTTTGTTGTATGTAATGGTTTTTCATCATGTTTCTCAGACTTCCTCAGAGGGTTTACAGCTGTCTGCACAGAATCATATTCCACCATCCCAAACTGATCAAAACCTCGGGAGCTCAGATGTAAAGTATGAATATGACTTGTCTGTCAATGGACAAGCCATTCGTTCAGACTATCTGGATCATATAAACCGAGGGGCAGAGCCCAATTCTGTGATATCATCATCTTTTGGGAAAGCTCAGGTTCTATAAATCTAGATCATTCTACTCACTGTGCTCAGTGTTGTTTTTATCTGTTATTGGAACTTACGGAGAACATCTCTTTTCAGGTTGATGAGTCAATTAATGCAAGTCACCTTGTGGACTCCCAACCTGAGCCAACCATGCTGCAGGTCTCTTCACAATTTCATGATGCTTTAAGATTGAGCTCTGAACCCAAGGTTTGTCAGTTTGTCTAGTTTTCAAGCAGTTGGGAATCTTTCAGTTCTAATATCTCCTTAAATTTGAATTGGACAGGAACAAAATATTCTGAATATGAATAATCATGTGCAAGAGGATCAAATCCTAACAGCTGAGGAAACAAGTACTGCTACTGCTGCCAGTCTATCTCATGATACTTCAGTGCATTCTGTTAATTTCTGTGAAACAAATGGAACTGGTACTATTTTGCCCGAAAAGCTGGTCTCAACTGGCCAGCCTAATAACTTGATATCAGCTAAGAATTCAGAGACAGCTCTGCTTGATGAGAGGTCTTTGTTGGCTTGCATTGTTCGCACGATTCCAACTGGTGGCAAAATTCGGATCAGTTCCACGGTTGGTCTGCTAATAAATTTTCATTGGTCAACTTACTATGATACTAGGTCTTGCACGAATGGGGTTTGACTTGTATCTTTCAATTGCAGCTACCAAATAGGTTGGGGAAAATGCTTGCACCTTTACACTGGCATGATTACAAGAAGAAGTATGGAAAGCTGGATGACTTTGTAGCCGGTCACCCTGCGGTTTGTTTCTTGCAACTTTTTACTTTTCTTTTTACAGATGTTTGACTATAATTTCTGAAGATTTGAAATTGTGATTTCAGTTGTTTCTGATTGAGGGCGATTATATTCAGCTTCGAGAGGGAGCGCAAGAAATGATAGCAGCCACTGCTGCTGTTGCTAAAGTTGCTGCAGCAGCTGCAGCCATTTCTCCTTACTCCTCGATTTTGCCTTCTGTTGCTGTTACTCCGATGGCACAACCTAACCGACTAAAGAAGGGTCTGCCAACATCTGACTCCAACCATGTGAAGAATGAGAATGCTGGTTTCAAGGGGTATGCAGTCATCTCCAAAAATGCAGCTGGTGATCATTCACAGCTGTTAGGAATGCAGAATCAACATCCCAATGGTGTTTCTTTTGGAGTGGCTGGAAATCTCTCAAATGTAAAAATATTGAGCAAATCTAATGGACCAAATTCTGAGAGATCAAGTCTGACAAATGTTGAAAGCAAAGCCTCTGGTCATGGAAGGTCTAATTCTAATTTTGCTGGAAAACAGCAGGGCAGGTATGTGGCTTAACCTTCAGCGGATAGCTGATGGTTATTTATAAGTGTATGTTTGTATGCCTCAACTTGTTAAAAGCTTAACTGTCTTGTACAATGGCAGGGCAACTGGGGCAGCTTTATCTTCTAGAAGATAGTGAGTGCATTTGCCTTACTCGGAGTTGTTTGACTGTGTGAGATATGGATAATATGTTAATGCACTAAGCAGTTCCAGAATTGTATTAGTTTATGGCAGTCATCTCAACCTTTGAAGATTTACCAACTTGATTTTGTTTGTGGCAGGATTCACTGAATTGCAATGCTAAGTTGTGGGATACGCATGATGCGGATTGGAAGCGTCTTGGGATATGATTTGTAGTGAAACGTATCTCTTGATTATGGTCATCAGTCATCTTTTGCATCTGAGAAAATTCTGTGATTGGATGGATCATATAAGCGGACTATTTAAATTGTTTTGTGCCATATGGCCTTGTCTGTTTTCCCTAAAACCCAGCATTTTATTTCCTGCACCCATTTGCAACTTTTCAACTGGGAGTTCATACTCGTTCCGGTTTTTGAGACTTTCAAAAGCAAACTAAAGCAATGATGATGTGGGTCAATGTCAGCTAACTACTTGGTTTGCCTTTTGGTGGTACACAGCGATATGCCGACCGCCAACTGCTTGATGTTATTATTTCAACGTAAAATAAATAATAAAAGGGTAAAGTACATCAACAACCATTCAATTTTGATTTCAATAAAAACTGTCATTCAATTTTCAATTCAGTTACTTTCAAAAAATAATAAATTAATTATAAATATTATTGAAAAGTGATAAATCAATCATTTATTAATATTTTTTGTTATAAGTTTAACGAGATAGATGATGTGATCAATTATTTAATTAAAGTGGCTATTTAACTTATCAATGTGAAAACCCAATTTATTCACTTTTCTCCCAACTTCGTATTGCTTAACCTGATGAAAAAGAGCTTCCAATCGATCTATAAATTTTTTTAATAATTTTATAGATTTTTTAAACGATGTTTTGTTTGTGAGTCAATTTCAAATTTATAGATGTTCTTAACTATTTTTAAATTTAGGGTTAAATTCTATTGAAGATTAAGGCATTTATAGATTTTCTCTTTATTTTTGTGTTGAGTCGTTACTATCAATTGAAAAAGAGTAGAAATAAGAGGCACAGACCCTTGTTTTTGTGTGGACGAACCCTGATTATTATTGGAGAAGAAGGCCTAAACTTCTCTATTTCATTTTACTCTCTCTTCTTTCTTGTGCCTTCATATTGGCTCCTCACTTCTTTAGTTTTTCTTTTGTTTTATCTCACCTCTGTAAGCTCTTCTTTTTTCTTTTCTAGGTTTCAATTAGCTGCTTCTGTTTTTTTTGCTCTCTGTTTGTGTCTTGGCTTCTCTTAAATGTTTTTTAGCAGATTCTTTTGGTGTACAAAATGATGGTCTTGTTGGTGATATAATGTAAATGCTCCTCTTTGTTCTTCAATCTCTAATGGTTAGTAGTTAGTACTATTTTTTTTTCTGTTTTACACCTTGGTAGAATCAAACGGCCTTTCATATTAGGAAATTGACTTCTCTTTTTCTTTTTTTACTACCTAGTTAGGGTTCTTAAATGGTGCTGTTTAAATGACAATAAACCCTTCAACGTGGTCGATCAAATGACAATAAAGACTCCAACGTGGCCGGTTAAATGATAGGTCACCTTTCCATTACATCTAAAATGGAAATTGGTTAGTAAGATTAATTTATTATTTTTTGAAAGTTAAGTAAATGTGTTAAAAATTGAGTAACGGTTTATATATTTTCCCACAATAAAATGCTTGCACGCTAAGAGTAGTGAACAAATCTTTGCTCTGGTAGTCCATGTACTTTCCTTGGGGGTGTTACCAATAAAGTTGGGTCCAAGTCCTAAAAGACTTCAAATTGGATATGTTATTCGGTAGCTTTGATTAAAGTTAGATCGGTTTTTTACTTTTTAGAATTCGAATTTAATCAAAGATTGAATTATTCAAACTCAATTAATTAGGATTATTTATCTAATAAAAATGAGCTTGCTTCATTTTAGGTTTGATTATTTGTGTCGAGTTCAAATAAAAAACTTGCAATATTAATTAAAATTGAAAACAAATTTGACTAGATTTACGAGTTAAAAATTAAGATGTTAAAATTCAACCCATTGTCCTTAGTTACAATGATAAAAGTTAAATCAAAACCTTTTTCAGAGTGAAATCTATCTTATTGAGTAAGTGTTACGCGTCAAGTAGATATCAATTTAATTAAGAATTATTTAAATGTCTTTTTTTAATAAACATTTTGATATTAATAGAATGGTGTTTTTATTATTATTTTTTATATGAAATATTTAAATAAAATAACATAAAATGCAATGTCTAAGGACTAAACTCAAGTATAAACAATGTTTAACTATAAAGACTTTATCATTTCAACTATAATTTAATCATTTTTTATAAATGCAATTTTAATATCATAATTTTTTTCACCCACATCGTGGGAATGATAAAATCTAGTAAGAATAATTTGAAAACTAGTTTTTATTTGCATTGCAATGCGTTTGGAGTTAAATGCGACTGGATTAGGAAGTAAAATTGCATTAAAACCTCATGCATATAGCAAGGAATAGCACCATGATGCTTTTAGAAGGTTTGATCTATATGTTGAGAAAGCACATCTATTTTGCTCAGAACTAGGTTTGATCTACGTGTTGAGAAAGCACATCTATTTTGCTCAGAACTACTATAACAATATATAATTAGTGGCTACGTGACACGACCCACCACCATTTGGGGTTGTGATCGACCCAATTTTTCTTCACAATCGAGGTCACCGCATTATAAGGCCCAAATCTGCTTAAGATGTGGATCAAGGATGTGCATAGTCCACATCAAGAATAGGATCACGTTAGGCAAGCACTAGAGCCAGAACCACGCAACAACAGTGCCCGAAGGGGCCAGATGGTTCCAAAACCAGTCAGAGAGGCCTGAGCAAGGTTAGAATGCGAGAGAACTGTCTAGAAGGCTTGTAATTCACCTTTGATTGAGATATTTTAGCCTAGGATCATTTTTAGACCTTAATATTAGTGGGCCACCCACCCCACACTTGTACATGACTTGAGCATTATAATAAAGCTATCCTATGTTCTAAAGCATTCTCTTGCCTTCTTGCTAGCATCCTTTGCTTAATTTTCACTCGTTTCCAACTAGAAAATGTCCAAGCTCTCTTAAGCATCGATAGTTAGTTGTTTGAGCCTAACGTAGCATGTAGAAAGGCTTAAGTTCCAAGCACATGTCAAGCTGGTCTTAGAGCTAGTACTTTGAGGGTGCCAACCATGTCGACTGAGGATATCACGAGTCATGAAGTCGAGGGTGTCATGGAGGCTCACCCATCCACCATTGAGACTTAGGAGGCGATTGCTGCAAAGGGGAAGAAGGAAATATCAAGGGCAACTTAAAGGAGATGGTTGTTATCGTGAAGACCTGTATGGCCAAAACGAAGTTAAAGGTCGCGCAGCTTGTGACTAGCGTAGAAGTCACTAAAGGGCACGTCGAGTCCCTCGAATCCATTTTAGAGGAGCTCAAGGAGTCGTCTTTCTCTAAGACCATCAATATTATTACAAATCTCCGGTAAGGAAAATATCAAACACACGAACGAAACTCGAATAAAAAATGAAGAAATAGGACAAGGCTCCAAGGCGTGTATCAAGCCACTATCTTTAAGTTCTATTTGCTCCCACTTATATTCGATGTGCAAAAGAGTTTCAAGCAAATTAACCTTGAAGATATAATGAAGCCAATAACTATTTGCGTTTTGCACTGATGAGAATAGTCCACTCAGCATTGTGCAATGTATAACAAGAAATTTAATTTCTAGAAAAAATTTCTACAATAATACTTTATAGAATAATTTAATAATATTAAAAAATGGAGGAAAGATAGAAAGAACTTTTAAAAGTTGTTAGTGCAATTTTCAAATGAAATTACATTCCTATTTATAGTAATTTTCATGTCTCTTCATAGAGACATCTTTCAATAGGTGTCTTTTTTGAATAACAACATCTTTAAAAAGACACATAATTATTCATCTAATATTATAACTATTCAAGTAATATTGTTTGAATAGTTAAAATACTTTGTCAAAAATCAAGTGATATAACTCTTGACCAATAGTCAAAAGATTTAAATTTTGATTAATTACACCCTTTTATTTATAGTTATTAGAACACTATAACTATTTGAAAATGTTCCAATAATCTCCCCCCATTTTCAAAATATTTTAAATTTTGATGTTCTTGGAAATCAATTTGCATAAATGAAGGTGTCTTACGATTGAACCTTCATTTAGTGAAATCATGTTAAAGTTAATCGAAATTGCATGATAAACTAAGCTTTGAACCAACTATTCCATTTGATTAACCAAACACATTTCACATAATAATTTCAACATCGATCAATGCATAATATCCAGGGACACTATTATGGCATGTGTCTGTGTCCTCTTTTCATGAGTGCTGTTAGAGCCAAGCCCTTAAGCTCTTAGTAGGGGCCACACTTCCACTAACATAGGTAGATCCTATCAAGAGTGTTCCCATAATTATAACACTCTAACATATTTATATTATGGGTCCATTAAGAGTACATTACTTATCCTTCCCTTATCATTACAGGTACCTAGCACTTTACTCTTAGGATGAATTTATTTATAGTGCTAACAATCGCAAACTAATGATGTACTTTGTCTCATTGAGCTCAAGACTTGATGTTATACCAAGCGTTGAGTCGAGTTTCCATCATGGGTGACTTTAATTAATGGGCTTGAGATTTGAGCCTTGTCTTATTTCTTCATTTTCTGTTCGAGTTCTATTTGTGTGTTTGAGATTTTTCTCACCAGAGATTTGTAATAACAAGTTTAAGGTTCTATTCGCCCATACCTATATTCGGTGTGCAAAAGAGTTTCAAGCAAATTAACCTCGAGGATACAATGAAGCTAATGACTATTTGCATTTTGTATTGACGAGGATAGCCCACTTAGCATTGATCAAAGTATAATAAGAAACTTAATTTCTACAAAGAATTTCTATAGTAATACTTTATAGAATAATCTAATAATATTAGAAAATGGAAGAGGGATAGAAATAATTTTTAGAACTTGTTGGTGTGATTTCTAAATGAAATTCCATTCCTATTTATAGGAATTTTCATGTCTCTTCATAGATACAACTTTCAATAGATGTCTTTTTTGAATAATAACATCAAAAGACACATAATTATTCATCTAATATTATAACTATTCAAGTAATATTGTTTGAATAGTTAAATATTTTGTCAAAAATCAAGTAATATAACTCTTGACCAATAATCAAAAGATTTAATTTTTAATTAATTACACCATTTCATTTATAATTATTAGAACACTATAAATATTTGAAAATGTTCCAACAATCAACACTTTCAGCTAAAAGAATGAGACCTTCGAGGCTGTGATTGAGGCCTTACGTAAAGAGATTGAAGAGCTCAAGGTGACCTCACTACTTACTGGTCTACCATTAGAGGAAATATGTTAGCCAGCATCCCAAAAACTACACCAAGGTTCCCAAGCCCAAGGAGTTCAAGGGCCTGAGAGTTGTCAAGGATGTTGGCAACTTCTTGTGAGGCATCAAGCGATATTTTTTAGCAACAATCATCAACGACAATGCCACCAAGGTGAGTATTCCCTCAATGCATCTCACTAATATTGCTTTACTATGGTGGCACCACAGGTGTGATAACACCTGACAAGGGCGTGCCACGATCCAAACTTAGGAAAGGTTTAAAAGGGAGTTTGTCTCTTGTAAAAAGTATGTGCGAGTGTGCAAGTATAGACGCTGTGGAAAGTAATAAAGTGTAAGTGAGATCGTTCCCAGAAGGATCGGATCAGTAGAATTTAGGTTATGTTATCACCAATGGATGTATGCTATGGCAAAAATAATGATAATGTGTTGCAAATTTTAATGGAAAAATATGTAAAGATATTTAATAAACAATTAACTAAGTGTAGTGGCAAAGATCTTAAAACAAAGACGCATAGGTTGTTGAATGAAGAGGTTGGGGTTACTAGAAATCTACCTTAAATTCTAATACCATGGCAATAACTAATCGTTTACTACTCAAAATAGATCTACTATGGTTTGCTTCTTTCGAGAGCAAACTTAAGGACATTTCACCCTAAGCATTATATGTCTATAAGCCTAAGATGTAAGTTCCAACGCTAGCTTCGCTTAACCCTGTATGAATGTGCTCTATGTCTAAAGTCTATTACAAATATCTGTCGGGTATTTGCTCATATTACTAAATTTTGACCCAAAAATCTAACCCTTTTAGTATCAGATTATGCACATGACATTCATTTGCCTATGTTTAGGATCTGCATGCATGTAAAATTCAACAAAAAAAATTGAATGAAACAGTATATTAGATTAAAACCTTAGCATTAAAAAGTAAATTAAGAAAGCATCCCAGTAACCCAACCTAATGAGTTTTTAGCTCAAAATAATATTATTATCAAATATTTCAACCAATAACATTCAAAGAAATAAATATAAAGAAACCTATGAAGAACTTTATGTTTGCTTTGATGATTTAACCTTCAACAACAACACTACAATGCCTTGTGTGGTTGAGATGATAGCTTCTCCTTAGCTCCATTCCCAGCTCATCTGCCAACTTTCTCCTTGTACTTAGTATATTTGGCTCTAGATAAATTATTTCCTTCTCTTTCTCGTGCTCCTCTTTTCTTATCCGGTCTTTCGGTGTCTCATTTTTCTCTTGGATCTTCCTCCTTTTATGGAGGTCATCACACTTACCATGCATGCTCCCCTTTTCTCAGGTGATTCTTCTAGTGCCTTATTTTTATCCTTCTAATGCTTTATATAGCTTACTGATGCTGTGCTGTGACTGCTGAATCAACAATCTTGGAATTTTCATGGTATTCCAATTGATAAAGTAGTCAACCTTTTGCCACAACAACACTTCACTCCTTAATTCATTTTCCTTCCCTTACACTTGCTACTAAAAACACCACAAACTCTTTCCACCAATGAGTAAAAACATATAAAATAACCTTTAATCACAAATTAAGCTCCAAAATGAAAAGTTGAAGAAAATGTAAACAAAATTTCCTAAAATGCAGCTAATTTTAGTAGAGTACAAAAAAGTAACTCAAATTAAGGCTCTAAATATAACTATTTTCAAGATTTATTAGAGTTCAAGCAATAATTCTACCTAGAGTATGCCAATGACGAGGTTCAGGCAAGCTTAGGAGGTTGATCCAATGAGGCAAGATCCTAAAGTACGTTCAAGAATTCTTAGAATTAATGCCACAAGTGTTGGACCTTGGTGATAATGAAGCCTTTTTCTACTTCATGAAAGGGTATAGGATAAGTTAGAGCTTTAAAGGAGGAGTGTGAATGATCTCACTCGAGCCAATATAATTGTTGAGACACTCATCTAGTTCAATAAGCACAACAAGGGTGATAGGGCCGAGTCCTCTTAGGCCAAGCATAAGGCAAAAGGTGGAAGAGATCAAAATAGAGATTGAAAAACCGATAAATGTGGCCAAGGAAAGTCCTTATCAAGCAAATGGAAGTCTAACAAGGAGGTGAGAAGAAGACGAATCGTGATCCAATCACATGCTTCTTGTGCGATGGCCCTCATCGAGTGCATAATTTCTTTTTTGGGGCCAAGCTATCGACTATCGTCTAGGAATTAAAGGAACCAACCAAGGAGCCACTAAATCTCGATATCATCATGCTTAGCTCCACCTAAGCCAAGAATTTGAAAGAAAAAGAGGTTAAAGTTTGTCAATGTGACTATTATGGGCAAATCTATCAAGCCCTTTGTGGATATCAAGGTATCCAACCTATTTGTATACGAAAAGGATGTGAAGAAGATCGGACTCAAGTATAATGAGGAGGCCGATGGATTAAAATTGTCAACTCCAAGCAAGTGTTGACACTTAGAGTAGCACAAGGTATGAGCATGCAATTGGGAGATTGCCAAAGCAAGGAGTTTATGAGGTAATACCTTTAGATGATTATGACTTTGTAATTGGCTTAAACTTCTTAGATCGTATTAATGAGTTACTTATCCCATTTGCAAATTGCATTTGTATCTTGGATACATGGTGTCAATGTATCGGTAAAACATGACACGGGGTTAGGGACCAATATGCTCTTGAAAGAAAATAAAATTTATAGAAAATAATGTAATGGATCTAGACAACTTTTTATTTGGAGGAAAGTAAAAAAGTAAGGATAGGACTCACGGACATGGCGAGGTATATGGATTACAATCGAATAGAGAGATAAACCAAAGGAAGGTCTTATAGTGAGTTAAGTAACTTAGAGAATTGGGTGGAGTTTTCCACCTTGACAAGGTAAACGCGCCATGAACAAGTATGGAGTAAATTTTAATGCTTTATTTTATTTTTCGTTTGTTACCCTCGTATGATAGGGTTTATTTATGGTACCGTGTGGGAACTTACTAAGTTCATTTGAACTTACTAGAGTTTGTGTAATGGTCGGAGGATTTGCAAGGTTAATCGATGTCTTAAAGGAGAGATCTAGTCAGATGTTGTTGAGAGCGGGGATCGTAGGCAAGTAAAATCATGCACACAAAAAGAGGGTACTATTGGATGTTTCGCCTCAAGATTTATTTCAGCTAAGCCAAATAACATACTTAGAATTTGGATTTTTAGGATTGATAGTCCTTAGTTAAATTTTTTAAGAATTTCCTTGTAAAAAAGTAGTTTGGTTAGGAACTGAATTGTAAGGTTCTAAACATTTAGCGGCTTAAAGCTCCTTGGTTGTATGAACTATTATTATTTATTTATTAGATTAATTTACTCTAGTCTGTGTATAACGTCTACCTTATCATAAATTAATTAAGTATTGGTGAACATGGTCTCCGTACTCGAATCCAACGCATGGGTAAAATAAGGGGTGTTACAAATTTAGTGATATCAGAGCTATAAGTTTAGTTGATCTTTTGACTTGGAATATTGGAAATAAGTATACCTATGTGCAAGTCAATCAAAATGGCTAAGTCCCTCAAGTCCTCGATACGATTAAGGTATTTTATGCGATATATGAATGCATATGGCTTGCTTGGCGACCAGAAAGGTAAGTACCCATAATTGAATATAAAATATACATAGAAAAGTAAAACTGTGAAAATGAGGTAGTATAAGTTCCAGTAAATAGATGTTGAGAGGATACAAGGAAACTATAAATAAGTACATTGATTGAAAGTACTAGTGAAAAGAAGCTTCCTTAAATAGAAGGTACAAAGGGAAATAAATCCTTTTAATTCGCCATATGGCTTGCCATGTCAATTTCAGCTATGCTTCTTCTTAGCTAGTATTTAGGAAGAAGTGTAACACCTACAACTCGATATCATCGCCGATTAGGGTCCCAGTGTCTTTCCGATCATCTATTGCAGTTCATCTCTTAATATTATTTCATTTAATCATATTTTAATAAAGTAATGCATTAAACACAACATAAATCATCAATTAAATATAATCACAACTCAATAAGAGCAAAAATGTCATTTTCATGATTTTTGGAGACTTCACCGGTACCTATGGGACAAGTATCGATAGTAGTCAAGTCAGTAAGAAATTCAAAAATAGTGTAGATTTTTACTGATACTTGAGATAGTTCTACTGATATATGTGTCACTTCTACCGAAACAAGTCATGCTTTTACCGATACTAGAAACTCTAGAGAGCTAAGAAGTCTTACCCTGCAACTTCTACTGAAACAAGTGTCTAATCTATCGATACTACTAAGTACAGAACTACCGATGCAATGCAAGTTAGAAAACAACATCTCTCCTACCCTGTACTTCTATCGATACATGTAGGAGTTATACCAAAACAAGTAGGCAAATTTCTTAGATTTACTCAAGTTCAATAACCAAACTTTCATTTCATATACATATAGTATAAGTAGACAATACAAGTGATCAAGATCAACATGACATTACATTCTAGTGCTAGATGACTACTTTTAACATTAAGCAAGCATTCAAAAAGTTTAACATTCAACCAAGTCTTACAAAATATCAATTAACCTCGATTCAACAAAATAACATCATCTTAGAACATGCCACATAACTAAGTGATGTAAATACTACCGAACGAGCTCCCGGGATAGTATGATTTCTTCGAGATGGTCTGATCTTCCAGCAGCAAAATAGAATCTACAAAATAACAACAAATCCACTGGTAAGCTTTCATAGCTGAGCAAGTTCGTAAATTTCATAAATTTACTAAATAACATGTGTGGTACAATCTGTAAATCAATCGAGCCAGAACAGAATTGTACTTCAGTGATCTATATCCAATTTCATCCCTGTTGACCCAAAGGTCATTTCTATTACCAGTATATGATGCTGCTCACACTAAGTTGACAAGGACTCGCATCACATGCGGTACCTCAGCCATCGATGCGGTATATGTATGTATAACTGTTCCCTACGATGCTGCTCATACTAAACTGACGAGAATATGCAAAACGAGCATAAATCTCAGCCATCATAAGGCTTGTAGTCCATTTTTGGATTCATATCACTTTACAATGACTCACAATGTTGTAGAGAATCTGCAGCAAATGCAGGATCTCAACCATCAGACCATTTTCAATCTTTGGCACAAGGCCGGGTAATTCTCCTTTTGTCGTTTTCATCTTTCACTTTTCCAATAATCGTTTCCTATTATGAAACAATCATAAGAAAGACAATTATAAATATTTATAAATAAAAATTTAACATTACGAACTTACAGGACTGAATTGCAGTGACGGAAAGGCTCTAGGGACTATTCTGCTAATTTCCCTTTTCCACGATCCGTAGCACGATCGTAATCTATCACAATAAATTATCCAAATTCCTCATTAATTCATGTAAATATATCATTTAATGCAATTTGATCTTTTCTAGAAATTTATGAAATTTCCCCTAACATTTCACTTTTATTCGATTTAGTCCTCAAACACTAAACATACAAAATAACCATTTCTTTCCAAAACTATACCAGAAAAATAATCATAGCCCTCAACAAGTCTCTACAATTCAATTATTTCACACCAAATACACACAATTTCATGATTTTAACATTTTAATCCTTAAACCCTAATTTCATCAAAAATCACTTTACAAAAATATTAAACCCAACCATCAAGCATACAAATCCACCATAAACTCTCAAGAGAAAACATATTCAATAATGGTACAATCTATAAAATTTGACAGATTTGCGAATTAGTCCTTGGGTTAGCTAGATTAAGTTAGTACGAACTCAAAAACATAAAAAATCACTAGAAACGGGTGAGAAATCACCTACCAATCGAAGACTATGGATGAATGTTCTTCTATGGTTTTTAGGGTTTCTTAGTGTATTTGGTTGAAGAAGATGAATGAATTTCATCTTATTTTCCTTATTCTTTAATTTTAACCTATTTATTAGTAAATTACTAAAATGCCCTTAATGAAATATTAGAATTTTACCAATCAAATACCCTAAACCATCCACTCACAATAAGGAGGGTCTTTTTACCCTTTAAGGACCTTAGTTTACCTTCCACTTTTGCAACATTTACAATTCAATCCTTTTTACTAAATTAACTATCTAAACGGTAAAATTTCTTTACCAAAATTTTGTATGAAACTAATGACATCATAAATATTTAATAATTAATATTCATGACCCAACTCGTCGTAGTTGTGATCCTGAAATCACTGTTTTCGACACCACTGAAAATCGGGCTGTTACAAGAAGTAGGTACAAACTTGCTCGGTCCTTACTAGTGGAACATAAAGATGAAGGGGCGAGTTTGCTTACACAAACGGAACAGTCAAGTCAAGTAGCTCCTCAAAGCCAACCTATTTGGCTTCACTTCCTCTTTAGAAGGTGGGTGAGGATATCCTTATCAATCGAAAAGGGAAGTGAGTAATGCTGGCATGGTTTCCCTTATCATGTTATAGAAAGAGCCGCAGTGAATTGGGTGTAGGAGAGAAATTTCTCTAGTTCTTGAAAAGGTCTCTCTCCATGTTTTGGACTGACTGCAAGTAAAGTTAGTGTATGATTCCCAATGATAGAACTTCTCCTCAAGGAGAGGATGAGATAGCTAGTAGAAGTGCATGGTCGACACTTCCCTTGATTCACACCGAGACCACAAGTAAGGTAGGGAAAATGGATTTCTCGGGGCAACAAGCAAAACCCCATGTAGTATTAAGCTATTAGGCCAGGAAAAATGGAGGTTTAAGAAGATAGTTTCGGGGAAGGTTTTGGTGATTAGGAGCAACTAGGTTATCATAAATTAATTAAGTATAGGTGACCCCGGTCCGTTATGATGCCCCATACCTAGATCCGGCATACGAGTCGGGTGTGGGGTGTTAACATACAAGTTGTCTTTCCATATCACAATTTGACCATGTAGTACTGCTTAGCATTAGTTTAACATTAGGTAACTAGGGAACCAATATTTGTTTCCATTTTACTTTGCATGCAAAAACCATTGAGGACAAGATACAAAGGGTATTAATGTAATTAAAGGATTTGTATTAAACCAATTTGTTAAAAAAATACAAGTGTACATAGACGAGAATACTACTAGGGAACCAAATCCAACACATTCACGCTACCTTTAGTGGTTTGACTCTATGACTAAATAATTTGTGATTCATAGACAAAGAGTCAGAACCTAATTACAAATTATATATGTACGATTTGTCCTTCCACCAGGCAACATAACTTTTTATGGATTGCATGATAAGAATCGTTTGATGAATGGATGAAAATGATGTATGAGAAACATATTGCATGAATTACTATCCGTAGTAATGCATTTTCTCGAAGTAGCCAGAGATGACCTAGAAATTAATTTAATTCCTTTATATTATTATTTAATTGGATGGAATTAAATAATAAAGTCCAAAGTGAAAAATTAAATTAATTAGTCATTGCAATTTTACTAAATATGATAATTAGATTTATTTACTTATTGATTCTAATACAATAAAATCATGATGACTTTAACGGAATTGTGAAAATAATTTAATTTAATTTAATTAATTAATTTTAAAGTAATTAATTAATATTTCAAAAGTAGAAAATTGATCTTTGGGTTGGATAATTATATAAGTTTGTTTTAATTTAAAATTAAAACTAGACCACACCAATAATTGTACCAAATACATGAAAGGCCTAAAGAGAGGGTTTCCTTGTGCTTGTCGCCAACCCTATTAGAGTTCTAGTAGAACTCCAATATTTTATTAACATATTATTTTCCCTCTTCTTAATCTAGTAGAATTCTTTTGATTTTTTTTCCAATATAAAGGGACTAAGAGCTATTGAAAATCATAAGGAAAATATATGAGGATACTCTGCCAAATTTTAGTGAAAATTTTATTTGGTTTATTTCCTTAAACTCAAATAAATTCCATTTTTTGTGAGTATTTGTAGTTCTATGAGATTATAATTGCATACTCCTTTGCGATTATTATTCAAATTTGTGATATTAAATTTTTTGGTTTTGGATTTCCCTAAAAAAAGTTGATTTTCCCTACTAGAAAGTTTTAACTTTCATCTTGTGTTTGGTTTTTGAATAAAGCCCACTCTCTATGGATATGAGGGTTTGGGAATAGTGGAAAAAATCATTCAGTTAAAACCTAAAATGATTTAGATGCTAGCTCTAGGATTCGATGAATCTCTCTAGCTAGGAAACACAAATACTAGATTTGGTAAAATTTATTGCTATAGATATCACAACCAAGATGCAGTATTACGAAAATTTTTAAATTTTCATTGTGCAACTAAAACTACCTTTCATAACATTTTTTTTCTAAAATTTTCTCAATCTATCAAAAACACCATTAAAGCTACCCCTCTCTTTAGTTGCTCAAGAGGGTGTGGATAGAATCGAATGGAAACTCTCCAAGGATAGAAATTTCTCTTTGAACTCTATCTACTGTCTTAGCAAAGGGCTTATCATAATTAAAGAAGTTTATTGAAATTGGATTTAGAAACTAAACCTCATCCCAAACTATCTTTTTTTCTTAAGGGAACTTTACCATTATATATCTCTACCAAGTTTTTTTAGACATAGAAGAATGAATGTAACACCTTCATTTTGGATGTTCAGTTTTGAGCTAGATTTCTTAAATCAAGACACATCGAGAAGTTAAACTAAAAGATTTTGAGGAATGGCCACAATAGTGAATTAGTGGTTCATTAGAAGGTTAATATTCATTAACTAGATGTGTTTATCAGCTGGAATTTAGAATTTAAGACTTATGGAGTAGATTGTAAGAATAACAAAATTGTTAGGGGTAAATGTGAGAAAATAAGAAAATAAGATTTTGGTTGGGAGGGGTCCTTATTGAATGATCTCCCCAATCTCATCTAAACAATTTTTCTTTTTTGAAATGATAGTTGGAGGGAATGATTATTTTGTTCAACATTGGCACAATTCATTTTTTCTAAAATGCAAAAATACTCTTAAATTCTCTTGCATTTTTCTTCACCAAGTTGATTTTAGTCCATTCATTTCATATTTGCAAGCGTAATTTCATTAAAATATTTCATCAAACAAGATTTTATAAACAATATTCTTAACACTATCAACGTCACACTATGAACGTTACAAGTGAATAAATCTATAAAAGGATTCAAGATCTATTCTGCTTGGGTCCAGTCCGATGTACTGTCAATCCAGACAGTGAAATCTATGTTTCTATGTTCTGGAATTCATCCGCTCCGATGCGCAAGACAAAACATTTCCTAATTGGATTTGATAGACGACATATTAGTCTTATAGCATTTCGCTCGACAAAGTTTTGAATATTTAAGTGTTGTTTATAAGTAAGGCTTAAGGGTAAGTTTCAGGTGCCCAATGTTAGGATTTGATTAAGTGTAAGAACTTTATGAGTGTGCCTGTGATGCCTTGGTCTGGCGGATTCTAAACGAAATGAAAGGAACCCATAATAAATTCTAGTATGTACAGTGTATAGGATATTTTAAAAGAACAAAACTTATGGTTAACTCTGAAGAAATGTAAGTATGACGAATCAAAGAGTATTGGTAAGAATGTATATATATATGACGCATAGTTATAAAGAAGTTCTATTGGAGAAGTAGTGTTTGCAAAAAGCCCTTTTAAGTGTATAGAATGGGCGGACTCCAACATGAAAATAAATAGACAAGGACTCCTCGTCAGATTACGATGATAAGTGAAATTAAAGTGGTGATTACAAAGGAAATGACTATAAGGTATGAGTCCATGCTAGTGATATAGTACATCTAGTGACCAATGTGGTTAAGTGCCAACTAATGTTTGAGATAAGCTAGTTAGGAACCAATCAAATGCGAACTAGAAGGGTTAAAGGCTAAAGGAGTAATTAGATAAGTTTCTCAGAAGTGGCAGATTTTGGATTAGACAACTTAGTGTTGATGTGACGTTGACCAAGTTCTCATAGACACTTGTATTGAGTTAAAAGGACACTCAGGTTATGTTAAGGGAGAGTTATTTGTTTCCTTTTAAGATTTAGGGCTAAAGGCAGATAGAAACATCTCCCTAAGATGAGTTTGAAACCTCGATTTTTTGCTAGTAGTTTCCCTCCCATCAAGGTACGTTTCATGACTCTACTTGTCAAAAGATATGTAAGTATGCTTAGAGAAATAGGGCTTAGTGATATGCCTGGGTTTTAAAGTGCAGCTAAAGGTTACCCAAATGAGTTCTAACAGTGTCTCTGTTTATCAAGGTAGAGGAGGCTATAGTATCTAGCTGAATGATAGATTTGGAGCCCAAACTATTGATTTCACAAGGAAATGCTAGATATGAAGTTTAAACTGCCTCTAAGGTTATCAAGTGAGTCACTAAGCTAACTCTTGCATGTGAAATGTATGTTTTAGAAATTTTTGTAAAATGCAGTAAAAACATGAAATCGAAGCTAAGAAAGTATTATGATGAGTAATGTATGAAGTATGGACATGAGAGTATGAATTGCATGAAATCTGAAGGTCTAAGTATGAAACATGAATCTTAAGGTTAAAGGATGCTTGTGTCTTGATAATAAAGATGTATTAATGTGTTTGAAAAGTATGGATATGTCTGTTATGAGTAAGTCAAGGTATGATAAGTTCATGAATGATGGGTTTAAGTATGAAGAGTTTGTTTCTGTCTTCGGAGTCATCTAAAGGGTTTCTGTCTTCAGAGTCATCTAAAGGGGTCTATTAGGACTAAAAACAGTAATATTTGAAAAGACAAGTCCATGGCCATGACATTAAAGGATCATATTGTGTAAGCCCATAGCTAGTGGGTTGTGGCATTATATGGAAAACAAAAGGAAGGTTATTACTTAACTTGGTTCTCTTTGTGTCCTGGGATGATGAGGGGCAAACCTCACTGAGTGTAAGTCCAGGTAAATTCCTATCACCTAAAACATCGAAAAAGGAACGCCTTTTTAGCAAATCTCTAAACAGGAAATCCTTTATGGTAGGTATTGTATGTAAAGGAACGCCTTTGTGGTAAATATATGGACAAGAAAGCCTTTGTGGCGAGTATTGTATGTAAACGAACGCTTTTGTGGCAAATATCTAGACAGGAAAGCCTTTGTGGCAAGTACTGTATTTAAAGGAATGCTTTTGTGGCAATCCCTGTAAAGCAAACACCTTTGTGGTGAACTCTATCTAAGAATAGCCTTTGTGGAAAAAGTTTGGAAATGGTAAGCCTTTGTGGCGAACCTGTTAAAGGACGTCTTTGTGGGAAATCTCTAGAAAGAAATGTCATTGTGGCAATCTCTATCAAAGGAAAGCCTCTATGGCAAACTCTAGGCAGGAAAGCCTTTGTGGTAATCTTCATAAAAAAAAGCCTTCGTGGCTATATTTGAAAAGGAACGCCTTCGTGGCACAACCTAAGGATAGGATACCTTGATGGAAACTCTGCAAAGGAAAGCCCTTGTGGCAAATACAAAGAAAGACTTGTGGATATTTAAACAAGGGAATGCCTTCACGATAAATTTTGAATGAATGGTGTGTAAGGAATTAGGAAAGAATGGCATGAGTGGTCCTCTGAAAGAAAAGTAAAGATAGGACTCTGAAGGTATTAGTAAGTGTAAGTAATAATATATATGAGAAAAGTAGAAGGAACTAAAGTATCCAATGAACTATGAATGAAAGGCACAGTATGTAAATGAAATTGCGAACCCCACATAGTAACAATGAATGAATAGAGAAGCTAGAGCATGCCAAAATAGGTGGCGAATCCGAGAAATGTGTTATATGCATGTATATATAGTACCTTTAAGTAACGAAGATCTAGGCAAACTTTGTGTTAAGTAATGGGCGTAGTCTACCTCGCCCAAAGGTAGTGGTAAAATAAGTAAGTATGAAATAATATTTTAAGTCTGCTAATAAGGTAAACAAAGTGGCTAAAGACTGTAAAAATAAGATTTAAAAAGGGACTTAGAAAGTGATGAGATTGTAAGTATAGTATGCTCAAAGGAAAGAAATGATCATTTGAGTTTGGACCTTGAATCTGGAGCCTAATAGAGTGAAGGCTTAATGAATATGAAAGGAAGATAAGTCCTTAAAGACACTGAGAGGAAGGAAAAGGTCTAAAATAGAAAAGAATGATTACAGTTTGTTAAAGGAAATCTTTAGTGAAGTACTAACCAGAAGGAATAAAAAACGGTCAAAGGACACATGAAGGACATGTGAAGCATATATTCCGCTTTGATGTAATGAATCAGGTACTTAAGGTTTAACTCACTAAGTTCTTATGAACTTACGAAGGTTATTTAATGTTTTAGGTTGTAAAGAAGTATGCATCGAGGGACGACGCTAGGGCTACGCCAAAGGAAGTAGCGCGATGGGCTGTTATGCATACAGAGGAAGTTAAGTGGCGTGTTTAAGTCTAAGCATAAGTTTATTAAGTAGCATTCCAATATGTATATAGTAAGCTGAGAGATAAAATAGAAATCGATCAAATTTTATTGTCATGAATTGTATATGTAACTATATAATGTATACCCATAAGATACTATGTTGTATTCATATATAGAACTTTTACATAGGCAATTAAAGCAAAAAGTTTAAGTTACATATGTTATAGGACGTAACATCCAATACTCGAATCCAGTTCATCGGATTTGGTGGAGGGCGTTACAAGTCTTTCAATCGGTTTGCATATTTCCTATTAGACTAAGGGCTTGTTTAGGTTCGTCTATTAATATAAGTTGTCTTTTCGTGTTACTATCCAACCACGTAGTATCTTTTAGTATTAGTTAAACATTTGATAACTAGTTAGCTAATATTTGCTTCTAGTTTGCTTTACATGCAAAAATTACATGAGGGCATTATATAAAGGATATTAACGTAATTCGTGGATAATTTTATTAACCAATCTGTTTGAAAAAATTACAAGTGTACAGATAAATATACTACACTCAGGGCATTGGATCTAACATCTACCTATGGAAATGTACTTCTTCAAATAATATCTTGCTTGATCCTTTAATTAATTATTGTAGGACTATTTTGAACATTTTTGCATAGCCAATTGCAGCATGTGTTTTATGAGGGAAATAAGTGTGTTGATGTACTCGCTAGGAAAGCAAGTACTACTAGTAAGACTATAAAATTATCAAACTCAAATGACTATGTTGTTTATTTTGACATCCCATGAATAATCTTGCCAATTAATATTAATTAATGTTCCTTTTCTTTTTACCAAAAAAAAAATTGTAATTATAAAATAATACTCATAATTCGCATGTTGCAAACACTCTATAATAACTTTCTCGTTGAACAAAAGTGTAGTAAAACCACAAAGAATGAAATTTATACTAATGTATCTAAAAGGAATGTCCTAATGTCATGGATTGCGCATAGGAGCCCACAACCATGGCACACTTGTGTGATCCATCATGTTTAAAGGAGATAATTTGGCCCAATCAGACTGACCCATTTCTTGGAGAGATTGAAGGCCCATCTACAAAGCATGAAAAATATGGAACATAATCTTCGAAGATATGCAATCTTAAAAGATATGATTCTGTAATATTAGAAATTTGATTTGTAGATAGGTTTTAATGCTAGCCATTTATGTATTTTAATCTATATCATTGATTTTGAGGAGTATCAACTATAAAGAGAGGTCTCTCCTCTTCATTGTAAATCACTTCATCTTGAGAAATAAGAATTCTTGAGAGCATTCACTCAGACTTTCTCTCTTGTGTTTTTAGCTTTTCTGTGGCTTTGTTTTTATATTTCAACTTCGTTCATCTTTGTTCATCTTGATTTTTTTCCGTTTTGAGTTGGTTCCTTAGAGGAATTTTGTTGAGTCCTTAATTGTTGGGAGTTAGGCTAACTTAGGCATTTTTGGAGCGAAGAAACTGCCTAAGGCCGCTCGTTTGTTCAAGTTAATAGGCTAAAACTTGAACTTTTCCACTAGCATGCATCCGCAAATCGATAATCAAATCGAGAGATTGAATGCATTATTGGAGACGTGTCTTTGGCACTATGTGAGTGCCACACGAAGGGAATGGTTAAAGTTGTTAGATGTGACCTAATTTTATTACAACTTGCAGCGAAGTGGAGCTACTAATCAGAGTCCATTCGAGATAGTGATGGGGCAACAACCACTTACACCCAATGCTGTTGTGACTCAATATGCGAGACCAAATCTAGCGATTTATCAATTTGTGAAGGATTGACAAGAGCAAAACGATTTAGCTAGAGCTTGCCTACACAAGGCAAGTAAGCGTAACAAGAAGTGGGCGGATCAGAATCGAAGGGATGTGCAATTTCAGGTTGGTGATTAATCGCGTTATGAACGTCACAAAAATAATGTGCAAGCGTACACTATCGATGCAAGTATAGTAGATAGGTTTAAAACTATCAGATATCGATCCCACAGAGATGACTATTTATGTTTATAATTGTCGATGCAAAGGAAGTTAAAACAAAAGAGATTATGATGAATAATGTCGGACCAAATTAATAAGAAAATGTAGTAAAGGTTTGAGAATAATCAGTCGAGGCAATTTTAAGAAAAATTAAGAAACAAAAACAGTGATAATGAAATGGGGTTCCTTGACTTGAAAAGATGGCAACAACTAAATGTGACCACAAGGTAATGATAGATAAATTGTCGCCGCAATTGAGCTCAATGAAATCTTACCAACCTTGACTTCCCTGTTTATCAAAGACTCAAACACTCACACTAACCACACCTTCCAGTGCTGGTAATGCAAAATATTCAAGAACAAGTGGACAGAATTCCTTCGATCCTCAAGCAACTTCTGTTTTCTTGCTTGTTAACTTAATTTGTCGCTGCACTTTCTACTGACAGTGACTGTAATTACACTTTCGTGGTCAAGCAATTAAATCCAAACATAACAATGAAAGAAAGATAGAGTAGATATCATATTTGATTTGGAATTAAATTGTACTTCCATACAAACTCAAATAATAAAAAATTCATTAGCATTAAAGAGAGAATAACAGAAATAATTAAAGCATCCTATTCCTAGTCTACTAGAACAATTCCCTTACACTCCTCTTGCGTCACATTTAGGAATGTTCCTCGTCAGGAGCAGACTTGGCTTCTCATCACAATCAGGTTGCCTTTAAGGAAGTTAAGCTACCATGGAAGCAAGCTTAAGAAAATGTTGAAGAGAATTTTTAGGCGTAAAAAATATCGAAGATGAAGCCTCAAGAAGATCCTCTCTCATCATTATTTATCAACCACTGTCAAGCACAAGTGTCCTTTTTTTAGATCCTACTTCCTCTAGCTATACAAGTTGGTTATATCAGCTGTACACTCATGCAGATCTGGTGTGTTCATCAGATGGTTGTCGATTGTGGCGACATTTTTTGGAGTAAAATTGGATTCTAATTTGCGGCGACAACCCTGGATACCTTCATGCGTTGATTTTCCAAACAGACTCCTGCACTGGCATCTTTGGATGCAATACTGAACATTAACTGTGGCGACATTAATAGCAAAAACAGGATAAAATTAAAAAAAATTAAACCTAGCATCACTGAGTTAGAAAATGCAATTACTAAGTTAAAAATGCTAAAAATACATGCTAAAAAAATAGTAAAATGGGAATAAATTTCAACCTGAGTAAGGAGAAATCAATGGTATTTTCTAATGCTATTACACCCCCAAACTTGAATTTTTACTTGTCCTCAAGTAAACAAAAGCTAGTAAAGTCCTAGCAAAAGGTTTGTCAAAGCAATAGTCATTCTAGCAACTTGAATCTTCTAAAATCCTAATGTATGAATTACATTCACATGACAGAATATTGCGCCGACAATTTATAGGTATGAATAACTAAAATTACAATTTCATCAATGATAGCATCATGTTTTAAATCTTAAATTTATTCTACCAAAACAACATTTATTGTACACTAATATAATATTTTTCTTTTATTTTCTTCTTCTTTTTTTTATATGTGACTGAAGGATGTCATTGCATTAATGTACCCTTATTCCTAGGAAGTAACGATAGGGTGCAACAAACCCCCAAGGAGTATGTAATTATGCCAACACACACTCTTGCAGTGACAACCTTTGGCTAGATTACTTTTTCTGACACTTTGCATTGGAGTGTTCCCCCTTGACAGTTCATAATACATCCACATTGGAGTATCTTTTATTTGTAACTATACTTATATACATGTAGATGTAAATGACAAATTTATTCAAGATTCAAATAATAATACTACTCATTCATTACTAATGCAATCTCAACCATTCATCCAAAAATAAAGACACAAAATCCAATCACATTTATCCAACTCATTCATTAGAATTTCACGTGATTCAAGAATTAAACATCGAATGAAAAAAAATGCAATCACATTTCCCATAATATTGCATACTTTCATTAAATTTAGAAGGAAATTTTTTTTTCAAATGTGGTTGCAATTGTATTTCCAATCCATATACATTCCCCTCAAACTTAGAGTCTGCATTGTTCCTAATGCATTGACATTAATGTACAAATATATATGGAAATGCAGTGACAAATGTAGATGCAGTGACAATGAAAGTGCAGAAACCAAAGAAATATGATGACAATGATATTATAACTACATGATATGCATGAAATCAAAACTAAGTGCTGAAAAATAAAGACTAACTCAGTCTGCTGCAACCGAGGATGTGGCTACATGGGTTTTCTTCTCCTTCTTCTTCTTGCGTTCCTCCTTACGTTTCTTTTTATTCTTGGCGCATTTTTGTTTCCTTTTTTTTTTGACTCCATGGTTTGTCCTTCTGAAAAACCCACGTTGCTATGTTCTTTGTGGACAAAAAAACATACAATCCTAATAGTTTTCGAACACAAATGAGAAGTATCTGGAAGACAAAAAAAGATTTGATATTCAAATGGTAGGTCAAAACCTATTTTTGATTATTTTTTATGAAGAGGAAGATCTAGAATCAATTTTAGAGGGCCGACCATGGCTTTTTAGGAAGCACTTAATTTTGTTTGAGCGCTTACAAGAAACAATAGAAAGGAAAAGAATTCGTTTGGTCCTCTCCCCCTTTTGGGTCAAAGTGGGTCATTGTCCACCGGAATTTGATCACAAAGATTTGATGAATTCCATAGGCTCAACTTTTGGAAGAGCTATTCAGTCAGAAGCTAAGGGAGATTATAGTCGCATTAAGGTTAACTTAGATGTTCACAAACCCTTGAGAAGGGGAGTCTTTATTTTATATAAGGAAGAGCAGAATTTCTGTTTCCCTTTTAAATATGAGAAGTTGCCAACGTTTTGTGGTGGATGTAGTTGTATGGGGCATGAAATTTGTGATTGTAGTACCACCCCTGTTGATATTAAAAACCTCCCTGAGGATGAGTTTCCCTTTTCGACAGCTTTAAAGGTAGAATTTAATTTCTTTGGGAAGTTTAGTGTAAAGTTAGAGTCATCCATAAAGAAATCAATGTCCCAAAATGTATATCTGGGTTTGGTTGATACACCATTGAAATTGCCAAAAGTCATTATTGATATTTTTTTAATTTAGGATTGAAATTTTAAAATTTGAAAAAATACGAAGAATAAAATTGATTAAATTAAAGTAACAACAACTAGATCTGTTCATGGACCGGATTATCCGTCCAAGCTTGAAGGTCTGTCCTAAATTTGGGAGGATTTAGGTAAAAAAATTAGGCCCAAAAATGGGCTTGGGCAAAAAAAATTAGGCCAATTTAAAATATGAGGGGCTCGAGCTTGAATGTTCAAGGCCGAATATGCTCGACCCGTTTTAAGTTTATAATACTTTACGTTATGTTATTTTTATATATTAATGTAATTTTATACACATTAAAAAATAAACTTATACTAAATATATAATACTACTCTAATATAAACATTAAAAAAATATTAAGATGACTGTATAAAATTTTCAATAAATAAACAAATTATAAATTTATTAACTATTAAAATAAAACAATATAAATATATATTTTTTTTAAAATTAAGAACTAATATGAGTGTGTCTAAAATAAGTTTCAATTAGTCTTTTACAAATATGGACGGACTTGAACAAAATTTTAGATCCAGATTTTTGGACTAGACTATACTTAAACAAACATAAAATAATATTATATTTAGGTCCGATCCAAACCCGATTATACCTACCCCATGAGCAACTCTAACAACAACTTACATGGTACATGGAGTTGTTGAAACGACAGCGTTACATGTAGAGGCGATGTCGTTTTGCGTGAGGTCGATTCCCGTTTTGTTGCCACCTGAAATTAGTTTCTACTTTGTAAACACAAAAAAAGCGTAAAAAAGGAGGAACAAAGAGGGGAGCGGAAAGATCGACGAGACAACGATGGGGTACGTATTGAGGGTGAGATTGGCTTCATTCTTCACGGGGGCTGCAACAGCGTCATTTCTGGGTCTCTACATCTTGTACAAGGATTACAAGGTTGCCCATGAATTCATTGCCCAACAGGTGCTCCCCAATTCCTTTTTCGCATTGTTTTGTTTCGTAGCTCATAGGGCATCTTTCAATTTCTTTATGAATTTTTTGGATTAATTCTGGGTTTTATGTTTTATGCTCATTTGCGAGTTTGTATAGTGAAACCCATAGGTATAGGAATGGTTGGAAACTGAATTTAGATATTTTATTTGACTTTTTTGCTCTATGCGATCAGTGCTGCTGCTGATTTATGTTTGCTTACCATGCATTTCAAATATGGAGTAGGTATTGCAATGCATATGTTGCTGCTTGGATGATTGATGATTATATAGATTGTCGATGGTTGTTGTGGAAATGTAAGAATTTGGTGGATTTTCCTTTGTTCTGGTAGCACGGGATAGGCTACAAGATATCTCTCAAGGTTGTCTTTTGCGGTCTGAATTTGCCCAATAGTAGCCAGCTTGGGTTAAGAACTTAATATAAGAGTCGTCCTTATTTGGTAAGGGCCAAGGAGAGAGAAATATGCTATCTTGGATGAGAAAGGCTCAATTTTGATGCTTTGGGGGTTTTAACAAGGCAGATGCAAAACCTAGTAAAAACTGTACTGGATACATAGTTAACATTGCAAGTCTCAAATGTTACCTTGAAAACCTTTTAGAGTAAACAGGATTTGTTTTCCTTCTAATATTTCTATTAGTTTTTGACATTATCACAGTCCTATTATTTGGGCTGGACTTTCCTGTTGATTCCTATTTATATACTTTCAGCACCTTTTTTGTTTTCTTCTGGGTGCATTTGTGTTTTTTGTTGGACATTTTTCATCTATGGTTGGTCTTTGTTGTGCCTTACAAAAGCAATAGTATACTAACTATAGGTGTAATTTATTTGGTAGTGAAGCCATATAAGATAAATATTGCGAAGGAATAGGATGGTACAGAGAAGGGATAATAGAATTTGATGCATGTTTATGCCAAAAGATTCTAATGCTTGAGATTCCCAATTAGATCTATTCCAATGAGTTGCTATTTCCTCTTGTGAAAATGATGAACCACCAAAAGATAAGTCGTACAATGGGCAGTTACCTATGTTCTACTGAGCAGAATAATTAACAAAATGAGTATTTATTATTGTTGTTGTTTTTATTTTTCCCCCAGAGGCGCATGTCTTTATGATTTCTAACCTGCAGCCATTTCAGGAGTTTAGTTGTGTGCTTATGTTTTTCATTTTTCCCTTTGTTTCAAGGTGAAAAGTCTTCATGAGCCCCTAGATAGGCGAATCTCTGCTCTGGAGAGTTTGAAACAAGGTGAAACTTCACAACATGTGGAAGCAACAGAATAGGTCCTTTGTGACAAAACAAGATTTTTCCTAAATATGCAATTGGTTGCTGGGTAATGCTTTTTGTTTCTCACTTCGTTATATAAGCGTAATGGTGGTTGAACTATTATGTACTTCTGTATGGAATGATGGTACACTCAGCGGGTTGACATGATTTACATCAGTTAATCTATTTCTCAATAATGTATGAAACAGTGATTGCATTTGAAATTTAAGTCTAGGTGAATCCAGACTCATTGTAGTTTACTTCACTTTTAAGTACTTGGTGTACTGCTGGCGCATATCTTGCCAATTATTTACTTGTTGACTCCATCAGCTTTATCATGATTAGAAAACCTTATCTAGCAAACAAATGCTTCATTGAGAATAGTACAAATAATAAAAAGCCGGATTTGATGAAATCATAACGTTCGCCTGAATGCTTGCAATCCTCTCCTGTAGGCTTGCAAGTAATTGCAGCAAATGCCCTGGTTTTTAGTTGAACTTCCTATTTTTTTTTTTTTTTTTTTGGGGGGGCGGTGGGTTAGTGGTTAAGAAACACTAGGGATGACTGGTTTGATATGATTTGAAATGTCAATCTGCTGGGGGCAGTGATTTTATAACAGGAATGCCTACTTTCTAAACTCTAACCTACACTGACAAACTTGACTGAAACCAAATATCTCCGAGGCTCAGATGCAGGGAGGGTTTATAGTTGTAATTGCTCTTGAAGCTATTAAATTTCTTGAAACAAGTGTTGTCTAGGAAAAAGTGCATGTTTAGGCTAGTATTTGTTTGTTTGCTTGGCAGCAGATGGCTGAACATTCGTGGTTCAGGGTCGACCAAAAAAAGCTTCTTGAGAATATTTCCTTCGTGCTAAGGTGCTTTATCAGGAAGGTTTATAGGAATAACTTATTACTCGAAGACCAATGAGTCTCACGAAGTCTAGCTACAGTTGGTCATTACTGTGGTAACTACTTGATTAATTCGATCAATGATAATTTTTGGTTATTAATTAAACCGATCAATTGTTCAACTTTATACGGTCTGAGCAATCAATTTAATTTTTGGGTTTGGGACATTGGATTGGTCTGGTTCTGATGATAATAGCTTCTCGATTACAGCCAGAGTTACCAGCTACAGTGCTCATACCACCACACTGTTTTGTGTGCTTTGAGTTCTCTAATGGTAATATGATGGAAAGAAGTATATAATTTGCAGTAAAAGCTAAAACCTTCGTTTATGTGTTGTTTATAGATTTCTCATGCTTATCGTTTAACCTAATCAGAGATGCCACTACATCCCGCATGGAGGGTCTTGTATCAGCCATAGATTGAGTGCATTGAAGTGCCAGTTCCAGCAATGCAAGGGCCCTTTGTTGTTCATCATCGGTCCAAAAGCTGAACTCCTCATCAAGGAAGCAAATGTATTCTTCATTTTCCTCTAGGTTTCTTCTAGTCCACGAGACAATATCTAGGCCATCCTCAAAGCTAGGGTCTACAGGCAATTTTCGGCAGAGCATCTCTAGCAGAACTACACCATAGCTATAGACATCACATTTTTCTGTCAATCGCGTGGAGTATGCATTCTCTGAAAAGAGACATAAACAAGTCATACATGATATTGGTTTTTGTAGGAAGTATATGCAGCAGTCTCCTGGTTAAAATCAATGAAAAAACCGATGGAACAAACCTGGTGCTATGTAGCCCAGTGTTCCAACAATTGCAGACCTTGTCGAGCTTGAATCCTCATCACAGACCAACTTTGCCATTCCAAAGTCTCCAATCCTCGGTTCGAATTCAGAATCCAATAGTATGTTATCTGATTTGATGTCTCTATGGATAATCTGAGGCACGCAATCATGGTGAAGGTAGGAAAGACCATGAGCTATACCAAATGCAATACGATATCGTGTATCCCAGTTTAAAACCAGGCGGCGTTGGCTCTGGTGAAGCACATCAAAAAGTGTTCCACCAGGCATATACTCAGTGACAATGAACCCATTTCCGTCTCTAATGCAATAACCTGCCATTCTCAGTATATTACGATGCCTAATTAAGCCAAGAGTTCTCATCTCAAGTTTGAAGTTTGTGCTGGACAAATTCACTTTCTTGACAGCCCAATGGTTTCTAGAGTTGGACGTTTCTGTTCTGTAAACTGTTCCATGTCTGCCTCTCCCGATGATATACTTTTCACTCCATCCTTCTGTAGCACGGATAATATCTTCGATTTTTAAGTTCTCAGGTAGGTCTTCAGTTCTAGATTGTCGTTTGTTGAGAACAGTTTGGTCAATGGAATGTTTCTGCTGTAGGCCTCTAACCACCAATGCGTAGATCATTGCACAGAGCATTGCCACAGAGACCACCACAGCAATAACGATCCCAGCAAGCACCCTTCCCCTGCTGTTGCCATTTTCAGTTTCCCGACAATTACCAGTTTCATCACCCAGCAGGCAAAGTTCTGGATTTCCAACGAAAGATCCAGTATATGAAGCGACAATCCTCATCCAAACGGATGGTAATTTTCCTCTTAGGTGATTGAATGATATGTTCACAAAGTAGAGGGAGATCATGTTGTTCATATCTGCTGGTATCTCACCAGAGAAACTGTTGCTCGAGAGATCAAGAATCTGTAGCTTGTCTAGTTTGCCAAGGCATGCAGGGATTTCACCAGAGAACCTGTTGTTGCTTAAATTGAGAGCTGAACTGAAATGGTGAAGGTTACTCAAACTGCATGGAATGGGATCTTCAAGCATGTTAGCTCCAAGCTGCAATTCTATTAGACTTTGGAGGGATGAAAAAGAATCAGGAATATGTCCACTGAGTTTGTTTTCTTGGAGCAGAAGGTTTTGCAGATTTGACAATGATATTATTTCTGATGGAATACTTCCTGACAGATAATTGGAGCTCAAATCCAGTTTGATCATCTTTTCACAATGACCCAAGTCTGAGGGAATGCTTCCTGTAAGTCTATTAGAAGAAAGCCTTAAAATTTGCAGATTCCCAAGCTTCCCAAGCTCTGGAGGTATAGAGCCAGAGAGCCTATTCCTTGAGAAATCCAGCATTGAAAGATTGGTCCAGTGACCAAACACTGGGGGAATCTTTCCTTCAAGCAAGTTTCCTTGGACTTCCAGGAAAAATATTCCAGAATTCTCTTCCAAATCTGCTGGTATATGCCCTTGGAGATTATTGTTACTAAGGACCACCCTTCTGAGAGATGAGCATTTCCCAATATCAGAAGGAAAGCTCCCACTGAAACGATTGTTCGCGAGGGCCAAAACTGAAAAATTATAGCCAGCACATATTCCGGAAGGAATCGATCCATTAAGTCGGTTCCCAGATAAATCCAATCTAACCAAAGCAGGGAAGTTTTTGCTGAGCACAAATCGAACCTCCCCAACTAGATAGTTCTGAGCCAAGGAAAGGAATCTCAATTTCTTCAAGTGAACAATTTCAGATGGGATTCTACCAGTTAAACTGTTGTTATACAAAGCCAACTGCACCAGGTTTCTCATCCTGCTAATTTCTTGTGGAATGTGGCCTTCGATATGATTGCTGAATAGAAAAAGAACCTCAAGATTCTTGAGATTGCAAATTTCTGGAGGGATGCTTCCTCCAATGAAGTTATGCTGAAGCCTGAGTTCAACAAGTGAAGTGCAGTTTCCAAGCTCAGGAGGTAATGAGCCATTAAGTTTGTTGTTAAAAATAAATAAATTAGCTAAACCTGTAAGATTTCCTATTGACTGAGGAATGGGACCAACCAGATTATTTCCTGAAAGTGCAATAGCCACAAGCTGATTGCATTGAGCAATCCTCTCAGAAATAGTTCCATTGAGCTTGTTCCCTGAAAGAATAAGCTCTTGCAAGTTCTGCAAACTCCACAAAGTGTCCGGAATTTCGCCCTCTACATTGTTTTCACCAAGATAGAGAACTTCAAGTTGCAAAAGCCCCTCAAAAGTCTCTGGTGGAATGACCCCTTGGAACTTGTTGTAGGATGCTATAAATGTTGTAAGGTTATAGCAGTTTCCGAGGGTACGAGGCAAAGAACCCGAAAATCCGTTCTCGTGAATCCAGAAATCAAGAATTGTACATGAAGTTGGGAAATCAGGTACTGAACCAGTGAGGTTATTTGTGTTTAAATAGAGGAACTTCAAATTTGGTAGAGAAAACATTTCATTTGGAACCACACCACTTAGAAAGTTGTTGTAGAGTCCAATATATTCCAGATTGGTGCAAAGACTTACCTCAGGGGGGATTCCACCAGACAGAGAGTTATAGCCCAAGTCAATCCTTCTAAGCCACTTTGACATGAAAATTTGGTGAGGGATTGATCCTTCAAAGCCATTATCATTGAGAAGAATGGTCTTTAGTTGACTGCAGTTCCCCAGAATTTGAGGTATATTACCACTGAAACTGTTGCCACTGAGGTCAAGGGAGAGCATACGCTGGTGTAGGCAAAGATAAGGGACAGAGTTGTTCAATACACCAGACAGCCCGAAGCCTGAGAGATTCAAGGCTCTGACCTGAAAGCTCGTTTTGGAGTAGCAAGACACTCCAACCCATTGGCAATGAGAGTTTGGAGATGGAGAATCGGATTGATTCCATGGTAACAGAAGTTGAGTGTGTTTTGGGAGGCTGTTAAAGAACTGTAGAAGGAAAATTGCAGGGGGAGATAATGAGGCTGATGAAACATGGAAAAGAATGAATGAGCAGATAACATGATACCGGAATAACAACACCATGTTCTTATTTAACTTCCATGGAACTTCTCTTGGTGACATCGATTTCCCTGTCTTATATGCTATTTGTGTTTTATGGTTATGTTTGGAACCAACAGATGTTGCTGATTTTTTTTTTCCTTTCGGTGCTTGAAGTGGTGCACATGTGTGTTGAAACAAGTTCCAATATCTAGTCGTTTTCTGTTGGATTCATTACAGTGAGTAAAAGTTACAACCTTTGCATCAAAAGGGAAGCTCCTAGAAGGGCTAGTTTGATAAAAAGTAAAACAATGCTGTTGTATAAAGTATTGAGGGGGTCCCATAATGACCAATACAAATATGATGCTGTTCTTTGGAAAGTCTTAAAAATGGAGGCCAGCCGTGCTCTCTCTCAGACAATGCAATAATATTATCCAGGACTCCCATAATATCATTTAGTCTTAAAATATAAGACTAGGCCCCAATGTCTTGGAGAACAATTTAAGTTAGCTTCTGTGGCAATGTTAGTTATATGCCACTTGGTTGTTAATCAAGCTACATAAAACCCCATCATTACTCTCCAAACCTCAACTCACTACAATATGATTTATGAATAATGATGGGCACATTTCTATATCTAATTCTATATATTTACCGATAATATGGAGAGCAGTGAGATGGAAAATGGGCCTAAAAGTCTGTCAGTGTTTTATTAGGCCATATCAACGAAGGCAGACTCATTAAATGCTACCACTTTCGGATCTCATATGATGCTCGTATAATATGGCCTAAAGTTGATCCAAATATGTTAAACTATATGGCCTTTGTTCTGTTCCAGAAAGAAGAAAGGCAATAAATAAATGCTCGAGTTTTCTACTTTATGAAAGGCTCATGGGGACTATAGCCTTCACCCAATAGTGTATGGCTTCCACTTTTGGCAACACAAATATTTTTGCAAGCGGGAACCATATTACCAAAGTTGGGCTCGGAATAGGTCAAAAGCCTTCCATTTATATTTACTTTTTTTTTTTTTTTGTTTAAGTTTGTGCTCACTCCACATTATTGCTGTTGCAATAATTGAAATAATGTAAATTTGAATATGCTCAAGCACAACATTTCTTCCTATTTAAAAATGGAAAAAAATTATGAGTAAAAATAGGCTTTGCATAAAAAATTTATTAAAAAAACAACTTAAAAAAGGAAAAGAACGTTTATATAGTAAGACTTGAATTTAAAATAGCAAATTTTTTAAAATCTTGAGATTACCATTTTAACCAAAATCTCATTAATGTTTTTATAAATTTATAATTTTCATTATTTTTTTCAGCCATATTACTTGTTTGCATGATATACGAGTAGTTTAAGCTAGTAGAATTGGTTTGAATTAGAAGAAAAAAAAACCTTTATTTAAGCTAGGCCAATCAACTGAAGCTTCAGCATGTATAATCACTTAAAATTTTTAAATTTGATAAATGAAATTCTTAAATATATTCAAAACGATAAAAAATAACTTTAAAATATGATATATTAAAATTTTTTTTAGGTTTGTGTTTGGGATTATGATAAAATTGATTGATTTATTCATTGTTTCTTTATTAATGAATGTAAATTTGGTATAATTGTTTGTGAATTTGAAATTCATATTATTTTATTTTATAAGATAATCAAATGAAATCTCAATTAATTTGACTAAATTTTCGTATCGCTTAGGATGCACGTGTCAATTTGCCTTTGCAACAAACTCATCATCTGGCTCAGTTAGTTTTGGATGTCATCCAATCAATTACGGTTGTAAGTACAATCAAACTGCACTTGTTTAATATTTGTCCTCATTAACTGTATTTCTCCTCCTATTTTATCCATCCTTTGACTACATACGGTATGGTTATTCACCATAGGCTTCTCCTGAACTCTTTGCATATGTGGAGGTTGATAAGGATGATTTCGTTGATTTTGCGGATAGCTCCCATCTCCTTGATTTTCACCCCACTTTAGATTTGGATGATCTTTCCCATCTAGGTTAGAGTAGAGATTTCCACTCATCTTCCCTAAATAGTATACTTTTGCAAGTTGGTCTTCGAACTTGTGGCCATGAACACGAGTCGAATCTTTTACTGATGGTCTGTAACATGAGTTTCCAAGCGGTTCAATTTGTCCTAGATTTGTTGATACTTGTATTCCTTGTGGACAACCTCGACCGTTGGTGACTTCATGCTGCCTGTACATCTTTTATTGGACCACATATACGACTTCGTTGCCATGTCCTCAATCAACTGGCAGGCTCATTTGTAACTGTAGTTCATAAGGGATCCTCTAGATGCTCCATCTAACTTGGACATTAAATTCCTGTCTAGATCACAGCAGAAAATTGTAACCACTTCTGCATCTCATGATGGGACACTTTCTTAATAGCAATTTAAATCACTCCCAAGCCTCATGTAGGTTTTCACCCTCAATCTGCTTAAAATTTATGATATCGCGCCTAGACAGATTTCTCTATTGGGAAGAATCTGTGCAAAAATCATTCCGCGAGTTCATTCCATGTGGTGATCAAACCTGGAACCTATAATTCAAGCCAACAATACTCATCCTCACATAATAAGAATAGGAACCACTAAAGATGAATAGTGTAGACACTCGATTTTTTCCGAGCCTAGCTGGAGGCCCATTTATTCTTTCTTGATCCCGTTGGAAGTCCACTCAATTTTGGGTCAAAAAGATATCTTGGTTTTTCTTTTCTTTTTCTTTCTTTGACAGACCCAAATTATTATTATTATTATTATTATTATTATTATTAGGGTTTTATAAATCATAACTCCTCTTTTGCCACATATCATAAACATTTAAAATAGTATCAAGTTATTAATCAAAATATCAAATAAAACATGACAAAAAAAATTACAAATAAACAAGATTAATGAGCAATATATATGCATGAAATGAATGAAAAAAAGAAGGCTTTTTCATATTCTATTTTTTACAAAAAATGTAAGAAGAAAAAACGACAACAACAAACATGTTATTTTCTTCTTCTCTTCTCTTTTCTTTTTGACATGGACATATCATGAAGTATGGGGTTTGGGCTCCTATGAAGGGGGACGATATCGGACCATCGATCCTCCACCTCTAGGAGTTCCCAAAAATCTCATTTTCTTTTCCTTTCCACTTGTTAAAATAAAAGTTTTTTTAAAAGAAAAATAGCTTAATCTTGAGGAAAATTTTGGTTTTTTTAAAACAATTTCAAAATAAAAGTTTTGATAGTGATTTTCTTTAAAAAAGAGAAAGTTTAGATTTTTAAAAATAAAAATCTATTTTTTTAGTCATTTTAAAGAAAAAATTTTAATTTTTAAATAAAGTTTTGATTTTTTTTAAAACTATTTCAAAATAAAAATTTAGATTTTTAAGTGAAGTAGTGATTTTCATTAAAAAAAAAAATTAGATTTTTAAAAAAATAAAAATATGATTTTTAGTGATTTTAAAGAAAAAGTTTAAATTTTTAAACAAAGTTTTGATTTTTTTCAACTATTTCAAAATAAAAATTTTGATTTTGAAGTAAAGTAGTGATTTTGCATTAATAAAAAAAAACTTTTGATTTCAAAAAAAAATAAGAAGAAATTTTCGGCCACCATACATGGCAGCTCCACCACCGAAGTCGGAGTACCGTTGGACTCTTCGGTGGTGGAGCCATGACCAATATAGGAGGAATATAAAGAGGAAAAACTTTTTTTTTAAATGAGGTTGAAAACTAGAGAAAAAAATAGATTTTTATATTTATAAGTGTCAAAATGGATAATTTATTCTCACCCCTAAACTTTTTAAATTTATAAAAAATACCTCTATTTTGTAGTGATACCCTCACTCTTTGGCATAGTTACACCCGTAACCCTTTTATTTATTAAAACCTTCCATTTAATTCAAAATTTCAAAATTAAAAGCAAATTAATTGCTATATCAATCCTTTGTCCTCCACAGTTTTTATCTTTTAGTCCAAAAATCAAGATATGTCATTTTGTTTCCATTTTAATAAGTTATTTACACTTATATCTTCCTTTTATTTGCATTTATGCTTTACATATTTGATGTCAATTATGCACTTTATTTTAATATTTTTAAATTTATTCATATTTGTATAATTTTTATTTATTCTTATTTCATCTTTATTTATTTAATGTCTATTTATATTTATGTTTTTTTTACACATGCCTTTTACACATTTTAATATTATATTTTTATGTCACTTTGATTCTTTTATTGTATTATGAATAATGTGTATTATTGTTATTATTATCATCATCATGTCAATTTAATTAATTCTCCTATTTTATTATTTTTCGTTTTAAAAGAGGAAACTTTAGGTCATTTTTTCATCTTATAAATGTTGACATTAAGTTAGTTAAGTAGGTGTTACATTTTAAAGAAACCATAAGATTTTTACATTTGAATTTAGGTTAGTCTTTAAGATCTTATCTACCATTTACCCTAGAAAAATTATAAATAATATGTAGGATATTTCTTTATTAGGATTTTAAAGTAATTTTAAATATCGTATAAGATAATTAATATATAAATATTCTTCAGGACTTTGTTTAAGATTAAAAGTAAGGATTTTTGTAGGTGAATTGTAAATCATGAGTAGACCTTTTTAAGTATTTTATTTTAGATATTCTTTAAGATAGCTAATAAATGTCTAAGATATATTATTTTAAGATTTTGACGAATTTAAACTTTAGATCAAGAATTTTAAAATAAGATGAATCATAAACCCGACATAAGATACTTTCGTAAGATCTTGATAGATTCAACGTTATTAATTAAATCTTTTAAAATAATAATAAAGATAAAAGATCGAATAAATTGTAGATGAATTTTAATATTTCTCTTAATTCATTAGTAATATTTCGTTTTTTTTAGGATTCTAAAAATTAATTTTAAGAATTAAAAGTATTTTACTAGAATTATTTAGGTATCCTTTAGGGTTCTCGTTAGAAGTAAAAAATCTCTAATTTAAGTTTTAAATTAGATAAGTTTGGTGAACACGTCTTAATCGAGTTACAAGTAAATCAAAGACATTTTTTTTGGGTTTTTTATTTTAGATTTCCATAAGATTTTAGCCTAAATTAATACATTAATATGCTTAAATAAAAAATTAGCTCCCAAGATCCCGTAAGACTATCCCTGGATAGGCGTTGTGGGGGAGCTATAACCTTCCCCACATGTAACCGTATTCCTGAACCCAAAATTTGGTGATGAGATCGAGTCTAGACTTTTAGGATTTTTCTTAGTATTAATTTTAGACTTTTAGACAATAGGTGTCTAACCAACCTAGCCAAATTGGTTAGTGGCGACTCTACATTAATTTAGGTCGTTCGTGTCTAGCTTTGCTTATTAGGTCCTCGTACTCTTATGTAGGCAACGTTATGACAAATAGCATCAACAGTTAACCCGTTAAACTTAAATATCACAGATTTGAAGAAACCACTTGAAGTGTTGATTCAAATCCTCCACTATGTTCCCTCAAAACTGCAAGGTGTTTTGGATCATCTGTATTAAGGCTTGATTGATCTCAAAATTAACGGTGCTAATTTTCGGTTTTTCAATATTGCCTCGGATGACATCTAGAGTTGGTAGTGTGTAGTCCTCTCATGTCGAGCCATCAGTAGCTCTCCTCGAATTTGTGCTGGTGGTTTAAGCAAATCATTGTCCCTCAATTGATGATTGTGTCTCAAGAATTGCTTTGGGTCAAGATGTGGTTTGATTGGGGTGCTACCATTGCAGGTCACAAACAATTCTAAAGATTAAAAAATGAAATTAAACAAATAAATAAAAACAAATATTGTATCTATAGTCTTTAAATTTCTTACTTATCCTATTAATTGTAAATATATTTTCTAGGTTTAATGCCGAAACCTCCCTGGCAACTACACCATCGACTTGACCGCCTATAAACATGTAATCGTTTATAGTAAAAATATGACACCAAAAATATAAGAAATTAAATCGGTGGTGTCCACAAGTATATCAGTCAAATTGTAATATAGTATATGTGTACAACGTAACACAAGAAGTATTCCGAGGATCGTACCCAAGAGAGGATGGAATAAATCTATTGAAAATCTCTTTACAATAATAAGTCTAAATAGTAGTAATTAAATCTTATATTACGAAAAATCATAAAATAGATTAATATGAGAAATTAAATAATTAAAATAAATAAGCAATAAAATAAACCAACAACTAAATCAATAAAACCAATTAGGAAAATTAACTCGTTTTAGGGGTTGTAATTAATTTTGGATTAGGGTTTAGGGTGGATTAGCTATCAATTAACCAATTATTACTTCTCGATCTTTATTTGATTAATCAATTGGTTGATATTCGCTTACCTCCCGACCTCACTTTCTTAACCAGGATAAACTATGATTTACTCAGCCAAACTTCTTTGCCGACCTCGTTTAGCCTATGATTACTTCCTAGGGTAGTCAAGCCTAAGGTTTAGGAACACGTAATCTATACCAACTAATCTTCTCAGGAAATCCTAAATCCTTCGTTAATCACATCTTCATCCACTCGTTAAGCTTCCATAAGGAATTTAGCCACGCAAGTTATTCATAATCTCAGACTCAATTGAATAAAACATGCAATCAACACGATTGAATCGAAAGAGAAAAGAGATTAGAATAATCTTGGGATTGACGTCGAATGGAGTAGCAAATTTCGTGATTGGAATAATGAATGTCGTCGCTAGTGAAAACAAATAAACTAAAATACTTCAATTAGATAAAAGAACTCTTAGATCGAAATTAATTCCAAGAGGAATTAACAAAGTTGTTTATGAAAACCAAAAAAAACTAAATCTAATCCTACTCCTAAACTACTAGGGTTTTTTTATGCGTTTAAGACGGCTTAGTTACATCAAACCCATAAGGTTTTATTTATAGGAGTGTTGACAGCCCAAATTAGGTCTTCGGCACGTCCTAGATCTTCATATAAAGTTGATTGGGTGGACGAAAATAGACTCGGTATACTTGGGCATCATGTTGACCTATGTCGCGCCATACAAGGTCTATGGCACGACACGACAACAGTTTTATGCCTTACTGGTTCCATGTCATGCTTTAGCGGCTCGAGAAGCTTGTGCGTCACTCGTCCCTTGCTTCTATGTCAATTAGGCTTTTAAATCATATCCTATAGGCTCATTTGCACAAATTAGAACTACGTAAGGCTCGTGTCAACCTAATAGGTCACAACACTCACAAAATGTGTTAAAAACACTTATTTTCTTTAACTTTTAATACTAACTACTGAATACCAAAAATGCAATATAAAATACTAAAATGGCTAGAAAAAAAAGCTCTTTAAATGCGAAAATAATCCAAAATTGCTACTACATTTGATGTTAGGTCAAGTTCCTCTATTTTATGACACTGAAGATTATGACACAACTCCATTGAAATGATTAAAAGATTAGTAAACGATTAAGGGCAAGCACACTAACAAGTCAAAGAAAGGTGCCAAGAAGAATTCGACCATATTGAAAATCATCCATTCTGATATATGTTGTCCAGATATGGATGTGCAAGGTCAGAAATACTTCATTACTTTCATAGACAATTACTCACGATACATGTATCTTTACATGCTTTATCATAAGAGTGAAACATTAGAAGCCTTTAAAGTTTTCAAGGCTAAAGTAGATAAACAATGTGATAAGCAAATCATAATTGTGGGAACTAATAAAGGTGGTGAGTATTATGGAAGATACATTGAGGATGGACAAGTATCTAGTTGATAGCATTAGAAATGACACCTATTTTCTCCCTAAATTTGTGTATTATTTGTCTCTTTTGTACCATATTTAGCATGCATGTTAAGCATTTCATACTTAGTAGTTATGTTTTTTAACTCATTTATGATTGGTTTAAATTCTTGTTATTTTATCTCTTTTTGTGCATTAATGTCATTACATGTAGCATATATATTGTGTCTTAAAATTGTCAGTGCAATGATCAATCTCAGAAGACCAAAGCTAAAAAGAATCCAAAATGCAACCACAAGTTCAGCTTGCAATTGCAGCTAGCATTGTCACTGTATAAGAATCTTCACTTGGAATAAGTGAATTCAAGCTACAAGTACATCTGGAAGCACCAACATAGGAATTTCACATGTTGTCACCGCAATTAAAGATTTCAGATCACGACTAGAAATGTGGCGACAATCTGCAGATTCATGAAGTTCACACTAGATCTGCATGAGTGCACAATTGGATTGTAACAAACTTTTACAACTACAATTGGATCTGGATCTGAGAAGAGAGAAGGTTTACCATTATTGAAGCCTATAAATAGTGAAGAAAAGATGAAGAAAGATATCAAGAAGGAAGGAATTAAATCTGCAATTACTTTGTGTTTTTGAAGTTTTATTGGAGATCGGTGAGCTGATTGAGCAGACGAGCAATAACTCCTGACGAGGAGTGCTTGGTGCAGGCACAAGAGGAACGGTTAAGGAATAGTCCTAGTAGTTTAGAGATAATAAGCTTCAATGTATTTGTTAACCCTTCTTTTATGCTAATGAATTACTCTTGACAATTGAATGAATATGAGAATATCTTTCATTGTTATATCACTTTGATTCTTAATTCTTCTTATCTGTTTCTTCTTGGATTTAATTGCTTTAAACACGAGACTGGAATTGCAATCTACCGATATCAAGAGATGCGGTGACAAGTTAGATTAACAAGCAAGTCAGCGAGAGCTGCTTGGGATTAGAAGAGATTCTATCACTTGTTCTTAAGTGCACAACGTTACCTACATCAAGAGATAGGGTAATTGTGGGTACTTGAGTCTTGATTAAACAGAGAGCTGTTATTGGAGCTTTATTGCTGCGACAATTCATCTATAAAGTACCTTATCGACGCATCCAGCATTGCGACTTAGTGAAGTTAGCGATCTACTCCAATTCTTCACACTTGATCATCATTTTACTTTTTTACATTTAAATTCTTAAAACTTCCACAATTATTTGATATACTTTCAGTTGCACTGACATTTAACTTTTATAATTACATTGACAATTTTAACTATCTTAGTGTGCAGATTAGATTTAATTGTGCAAACATCTTTACTCACATTGTCTCTAATCTTAGTTTGAATTGCCTTGACATATAGACATCAAGAACCTATTCCTTGTGGGATCGATATCCGATATAATTAATCTATCAACTATACTTCCATCAACATGTGTCCGCTTGCACAACTACTGTGACGTTACAAGCCGATCAAGTTTTAGCGTGGTTTCCAGGGAATTTGGCATTTGTTTGATGTTTATGTTTGTAGATGCAATTAATTCTCCTTATTTAACTTCTAACTTTTACTAATTTGTTTATTTTCTTGTTGTTAATTTCTTTCAGAATTCTTTAAGTGTTGCATGTCCACAAGGAGAAATCCAAAGGACATTTTGAATTTTGATCCAGAACTCGAGAGAACACTTAGGAGGAAAAGACAAGAACAAAAGAAAATGGCTGGTAACAACAATAACAACACCATTGCTGCCACAAAATGATGTTCCTCCAATACAACCACAAATTGTTAATAATATAGCACCACCGTCACCACAAGTTGAACAAGTACAAAATAGGACAATCTGAGATTTTGTTGTTCCTATCCTTAATGATTTACAGCCAAGGGTTGTGAGACTAGCTATACAAGTTAGAAATTTTGAGTTGAAATCGGTTATGCTTCAAATGCTTAATTCAAATGGGCAATATTCTAGTTTGCCTCATGAAGATGCAAGAGAACATTTAAAATCATTTTTGCTTATTTGTGCATCCTTTATCAACATGGTGTCCCTGATGATACCTTGAAAATGCAATTATTACCTTATTCATTGCAGGGTAAAGCGAGAACACGGTTCTTGGGATTGCCGGCTAGATCCATTACATCTTGGAATGTGCTAGCAACACAGTTTATTTTACGTTTTAATCCACCGACAATGAACACAAGGTTGCGCAATGACATTATAGCATATTATTAGTTGGATGATGAGAACTTACATACAACATGGGAGTGTTATAAGACTCTACTTAGACGTTGCCCAATGCATGAAATTCAATAAGAGACCCAGATAGAGATCTTTTATAATGGATTGAATGCTCAGACAAGAAATCTTGTCGACGCGTCTGCTAACAGTCCCTTGTTGGATTGCACCTATACTAAAGCTGTACGAATTCTAAAGAGAATTGCACAGAATTATTATCAATATCCAATCTCTCGTTCTGCTCAGGAAAAACTAACCCTGGTGTTCTTGAATTAGTTGTTGTTTCTGCTTTGAGTGCGCAGGTATCCTCTTTGCCAATATTATAAAGAATATGAAGGGGACAAGTGACGTTGCTCCTATCCAAGCAGGCCAATAGATGGATGTGCCAACATTTTCCTGTGAGATTTACGGTGACAACCACAGTTACGAGGATTACCCACAACATGCTGAAAATGCATTCTACGTTAATAACATCAGAGGAGGTTCTTATGGTAACTCATACAACAACAGAGCTCAACAACCTTGAGGAAATCAGAATGCTTCCACATATAGATCTGAAAATTCCTCAACTCAAGGGAGTTATAGACAAAGGAGTTACAACAACCATCAACAGTAGAATTTTAATCAAAATTTACAAGTACATTCACATCCTGATCAATTGCAAGCACATAGCCATATGCAGCCATAACAGAATGCAATGCCACATATGTAAGGACAGCATCAGTAACAACATTAGTTTTCTCAATAAAGGTCAGATCCTATGGTTGCTTTTGAAGCACTGATGCGAGAGCATATCACGAGAATTGAAGCGATAGTGTAAGGCAATTCTTCTTCTATTCGAGCATTAGAAGCCCAGCTAAGATAGTTGGCTTCTAAGCTGAATGTAAGGTCACCAGGTGCTCTGCCAAGTGATACTGAGAACCCAACGCAAAGAGGGAAAGAGTATTGTAAGGCTATTACACTGTAAAGTGGAAATCAAACGATTGAACCAAGCAGTTCAAACCAAGACCATGTCGATGCATTCAAACCAACGTAACAAGGAGAAGTTGCAGCTAAAGGAAACTCAGCAGAGATAAGTGAAGAGAAGCCAACTGTAGTGACATCTCTGCCTACCATTCGCCCAACAAAGTTGTCTACGTAATTACTTGTGTCGATGCACCCAGTTATTCCACAACAACCTACTACTATGATACCTTTGCCATTTCTGCAAAGATTTAAAGAGAAAGACCATAATAAAGACTATCAAAAGTTTATCTCTACTTTGAAACAATTACATATTAACATACCTCATGTAGATGCTCTTGTATAGATCCCTAGTTATGAGAAATTTAGGAAGGAGCTATTATAAAAAAAAAGAAAAAGAAATTGTTCAAAATCGAGATGATTGTGCTCACAGAAGGGTGCAACGTTAAGCTTACAAACAAGTTGCCACAAAAAATGAAAGACCCTGGCAGCTTCACAATTCTTTGCTCCATTGGGAATTATTATCTAGGTAAAACTTTATCTGATTTAGGAGCTAGTATTAACCTCATGCCTTTGTCCACATTCAGGAAATTAGAAATAAGATCAATGAAGCCCACTGCGGTGACATTGCAACTTGTGGACAGATCTCTAGTGCAACTTGAAGGCCAGATCAATGATGTCCTTATGCAAGTTGATAAGCTCATGTTCCCTGCCAATTTCATAATCCTTGACTGCAAGGCAGACAAAAAAGTGCCCATCATTCTAGGGCGACCATTCTTAGCAACGGGATGCACTCTTATCGACATTTTCAAGGGTGAGCTTATCATGCGACATAACGATGAGCATGTAACCTTCAGTGTATTCGAGGCATCTCCGTCCAAGAGTAAAGAGCAGTGTCACCACATTGATGTGCTGGATGAAATAATCATGGAAGAATTTAACGAACGGAGTTCAACAGTCCTAGATAAAGATACAGTGACATCCGTTGATGAAGTCCTAGCTGAATATGACTACAATGCTGAGGTTAGTAGTTGTAAGCTACAACAGAATTAGCAATTAAAATCTTTGGACCTATCTAATAGGACGATCCCATGTTTAAACCATTGATTAGAGTTGAAGCCATTGCCGACACATTTGAAGTATGTCTTTCTGGGTGACAATGATACATTACCTTTAATTGTCAGCGCAACCCTTGATGCAACTCAAGAAAAAAAAACTTGTCACGATTTTAAAGAAACACAAAAGAGCCATAGCCTAGAGCATTGCAGATATCAGAGGCACCAGTCCGTCGTTTTGTATGCACAATATCAGGCTGGAAAATGAAGGGAAGCAATCCATTAAGCAACAGCGACGACTCAATGAGAAGATGAAAGAAGTAGTGAAGAAGGAGATTATCAAGTGGCTAGACGAGGGCATCATATACCCCATTTCTGATAGCAATTGGTTGAGCCTTGTCCAATGTGTGCCCAAAAAAAATGGTTTCATAGTTTTGAGCAATAACAAAAACGAGTTGATCCCTACTCGCATTGCAACTGGCTGACGAGTATGCATGGATTATCAACGACTCAATGCGGCCACATAGAAGGACCACTTTCCACTACTTTCATTGACCAGATGCTAGATAGGCTAGCTGGTAAAGCCTATTATTGCTTTCTAGATGGCTACCCTGGATACAATCAAATTTCCATTGCGTAGGAAGATCAAACAAAGACCACGTTCACATGCCTATTTGGAACCTTTGCCTTATGATGTATGCCTTTTAGATTGTGCAATGCATTAGCCACATTCCAGAGATGTATGATGGCTATCTTCTCGAACATGATCGATGATTCTTTAGAGGTATTCATGGATGATTTTTCGGTCTATGGGTAAACTTTTGACCAATGCGTTGACAAACTGGCAAAATTTTTGAAGAAATACGAGGACACAAATCTAGTTTCGAATTGGGAGAAATACCATTTCATGACAACTGAAGGCATTGTCCTTGACCAACGCATATCATGTCAGGGTATTGAGGTAGATAAAGTAAAGGTCGAAATCATCGAGAAATTGCCACCACCAACAAATGTTAAGGAAATAAGAAAGCTTTCTTGGACATGCTAGTTTCTATAGGAGATTTATCCGTGATTTTTCCAAGATTGCTAAATCGTTATGCTCATTGCTAGAGAAAAATAAAAAGTTTGTGTTTGATGATAGTTATTTAGACGCATTCATCACAATTAAGAAACAGCTAGAACAAGCTCCAATTATCGTCGTACCGAACTGGACACAACCATTTGAATTAATATGCGACGCAAGTGACTTTACTGTAGGAGCTGTACTTGGACAATGTAAAGAAAATGTATTTTATTCTATTTATTATGCTAGTAAAACTTTGACTAAAGCACAGGTCAATTATACAACTACTGAGAAGGAATTGCTAGCAGTAGTTTTTACATTCGACAAGTTTCGTTCATACCTTGTCGATAAAAAAATTACAGTGTACACAGATCACTCTGCATTAAGATATCTTTTTGTGAAGAAAGACGCCAAACCAAGGTTGATTAGATGGATCATGTTACTACAAGAGTTTGATGTTGAAATCAAGGATAGAAAGGGATCTAAAAATCAAGTAGTTGACCACTTGTCTCGATTGAAAGTTGAAAGTGAAAATGGGAATAAAGTCTAAATTATCGATGCATTTCTAGACGAGCAGTTTTTCTTTGTCGACGCATCACCCTGGTATGCTGATGTTGTCAACTATCTTGTGTGTGGGAAGTTACCCTTGAGTGCTATTGGTAACAAGAAAGTCAGATTTTTTGCTCGACACTATAAAGCACCATTGGAACGAACCATACCTGTTTAAGGTATGTGCCGACAATATTATTCGTCATTGTGTTCCTGAAGAAGAAATGACTTTTATCCTGTGACATTGCCATGATGCTCCCTATGGAGGCCATTTTGGTGGTGTAATGACTACTGCAAAGGTCCTCTAGTCAGGATTCTATTGGCCTACATTGTTTCGAGACGCCTACAACTTTTCACAACAATGTGATCGATGTCAATGCACTGGCTCAATATCTCAATGTAACGAGATGCTCTAACAGCCTATTATGAAGGTAGGTTATTTGACGTCTGGGGTATAGACCTTATGGGGCCATTCCCTAACTCTTTTGGGAATGTGTACATTTTAGTTGCTGTTGACTATGTATCGAAGTGGATCGAAGCAATTGCAGTGCCAAAAGATGATGCTTAAATGGTGTTGAAATTCTTCCACACTTACATCATTACGATATTTGGAACACCTAGAGCCTTAATAAGTGATCATGGTACTTATTTCCACAATAATCAAGTTGCGACAACATTGAAAAGATATGGTGTGAAGCATCGTATGGCTACAACATACCATCCACAGACAAATGGCCAAGCGGAGGTGTCCAATCGACAGATTAATTGCATCCTTTAGAAGGTGGTTAATCCTTCTAGGAGAGATTGGTCTTCGTGGCTACATGATGCATTGTGGGTGTTTCGTACTGTATATAAAACCCTATTTGGGATGCTGTCATATCAACTCGTGTTTGGTGAGTCATGCCACCTGCCAGTTGAGCTTGAGCATAAATCCATGTGGGCAATCAAGTAGGTGAATTTGGATTATGATGCTGCTGGAAGAAAAATATTGTTGGACATTGCTGAACTAGAAGAAATTCGCTGCAATACCTATGAGAATGCCGCACTTTACAAAGAAAAGACCAAGAGATGGCACGACAATATCATCTTGTATCGACAATTCAGTCCTGGTCTATTAGTACTTTTGTTTAATTCACGTTTAAAACTGCATCTAGGTAAATTGCATTCAAGATGGTAAGACCCTTTTAAGGTTGTCGAAGCATTTCAAAATGGTACAGTGACAATTGAGAATTTGAATGATGGACAATAGTTTAAAGTGAATAACTAACGTCGGAAGCATTATACAAGCCCAGAAGTTAAAGAACCAAGCGAGACCATAGATCTGGTCACATTTAAATAATGTTAACGCATTTTTATATTTCTTTGTATTTGTTTCACTTTTACTTGTTTCCTTTTAAATTTTATGCAAGAATATAAATAATCTTTTTGTTGATGCATCACGAGCACAATTTGTCGGCGCATTCTGTGATGACTCAACAGTGCTTTTTCAGCAAGGATCGCGTCTGTTGATTTTCTTCTCTCCCTAGCCGTTGGATTAAAACAAAGGGGTACGATCTGTGGCCTGACATTTATTGGCTGTAAACATTACGTTTTCCCACAACTTTTGCAATCTTCACATCTCCTTAATTTTTAAGGTTATAAAACCCTTTTTTGTCGAATCTCTTTTCTACTCACAGTCGCCATTTTTGCTACAATTTTTCTTCTGTGTTATTTTCGCTCTTATTATTCTCACAAGTTTATTTCTTTCTCTACAAGTTTCTCTTCACCTTTTTACTGAGTTATTATGGCTAGAACAAGAGGTGCAAAAACTCCTTCTAAAACCCTTGAAACTTTCACCACCGTAGTTCGATCCATCAACCAACCTCCATCACCGGAGCTGATCATATTTCTACCTAAAGTAGCCAAGAACTACTACCATGATTTGATATTAAAAAGAAATTGTCATCCGGAGCAAGGCTTACAGTTGTCCCCACACCAGACTTTGGGGAAGCAAATCATACGGACAATCAATCGGTTGGACTGGGAATTTTTCTGCGAGCACTCAGTCGGATATTCCTCCACAGTGGTAAGGGAATTTTATGCAAACCTTATCGATATTGAGCAGGAGTTTGTCTTTTTGCGAGAGGGCTTAGAACCATGGAGTACTGCCCACAACAACACTTTGTTCCGGTTGTTGAAAAAAAAGACACCCTCACTGTGTTTGTGAAAGAACAACTGATGAAGAAACTGATCAGATGCTGAAAGATCTTTGTACTAATGGTGCTGTCTGGACGAGCACTGGTCCGCATAACTTTACCATACACCATCGATATCTAACGACTTACAGTAAGGTATAGTTCTATTTCGTGAATAGTCGCATCTTTACCTCTACACATAACACGACGGCGACACTAGATCACATGTGCATTCTACACTCAATCTTCAAGGGCCATCACATTGATGTGGCACAATCCTTCACGACCAGATCGCTGAAGTAGCATCCAAGTAGATAGGTATACTACCCTTCCCTTCTTTAATAATGTTGCTATGCAAATAAATGGGGAATTGTGCCTAGAGATGAGGAGGAGGTCTTAGAAAGGATGATAAGGGGCCAAGAGACACCACTAGCGAAAGAAGAACCATAAAAAAAGGACAAGGAAAAAGGGAAGAAGGAAAAATAGGTTGATATGCCCACAGACCCTCTGTTGAGGAAGAAATTTGATGCAATGGAAATCAGCATTGATCGTATTGAAATGTATCAAATGCGTATTATCAGCATATTGGAGGAGATGGACTACAGACAAAATTTATTTTATGCGTACACAAGAGTGTGGAACAAGACTATTGTCGACGCATTGAGAAGGCTAAGTCTAAATCCTTTGCCCGAGTTTCCCGTCTTTCCACTTATTGTTAGGGAAGCTCCCTCATCCTCCGAACAACCTACTCATGATGGTAGACCTTAACATATCTCCTCTCCAACGCAAATCAATATTTTAGATGACGAGGAGTATTCTAATGATATGAAAGATTGCTACCGAACTATAACTAGCTTATTTGAAGAAGAGTTCTCGAACAACCTTGGGGCTAATATGGAAGAGAGGGTGGCTATGGGTGTGGACGCAGAGGAAGGCACTGACAAAACCCTCGTTGAGCAAGAATAGCTTATAGTCGAGGAAGCAAAGCAAAAAGAAGGCCAAAAGAAGGAAAAAGAATTTGAGAATAAGAACCTTATTGAGGAGAGGAGAAAAAGCAAGCTGATGCCCCGACAAATATTGCTGAGGATATTATCGAAGCACCCGTAAGTATGAGGGCATCTAGTGATGACATGGCTCCACTTGATGTGAGCTAGGCTAACGTAGTTATCAGCAACGCAGAGGAATTCAATCCTCTCACCATTATGCCTTATGTGGCACCGCTAGCTAAAATCCACCCATCAGATGTAACTGTCAATGAGGCTGTCAACCAAACAGCTGTGTAGGAGCAATCCGTCGATCCGGTTGGTACGAAGGAAAGAAAGAGGAAGCACAAGGACAAAAAGAAGAAACACAAGGAGGAAGGAGAGCACCCGAGGAAGACGAAAAAGAAAACCAAAGCAGCCACAACATCGGCTGTTGAATAAATGAGTTAGTTTACTTTTCTGTAGGTAGCTGCATTTCATTGTCATTGCATTGTTATTTGTCACAACATTTTTCATATTAGTTTAACTGCATTGTAGTTGCATTTCCATTCTTATTTGAATATATTGTTAGTGCGTTGGGGATAATGCAGACATTAAGTTTGGGGGGATATTATGTGAAATGGAAATATGATTGCGCCTACATATTTGAATTTTACTTGTTTCTTTAGTTAATGAAAATATGCAGAATTTCAATAAAAATGCGACCATAATTTTTTTTTAATGCATAAATCTTGAATTGATTAGGATGCTAACATATGAATTGGATGAATGTGAATGAATATTGAGCTCTTCTATTTATGAATGAATAATTAAATTGCTTCAATAATGAATGGATAGTAGTAATCTTTGAATCTTGTACTAACTTGCCAATTGCAGTGACGATGTATCAATAAGAAACACTTCAATGTGAGTGCATTGTTATTTATCAATGGGGAACACTCCGCTACATGTGTTTGAACTATCATCTAGCCAAAGACTGTCACTGCAAGAGTGTGTGTTGGCGTAATTACATACCTGTTGAGGGTTTGTTGCACCCCATCGTTACTTCCCAGGAACCAAGGTAAATTAATGCAATGACATCTCTCAGTCACATATAAAAAAATGTTGAATGAAAAAAAAAAAAAAAAAAAAATTGCTATAAATGTTGTATTGGTTTTAGAAAGGGTAAGATTCAAAGCATGTTACTAACATGATTGATGTTGCAGTTTTAATTGTTCATACCTCTAAATTGTCGGCGTATTATTCTATCACGTGAATGCAATTTGTACATTAAAATCCCAGAAAATTTAAGTTGTGAGAATAATAATTGCGGTAACATGTTGTATGTGATTTTGTTGATTTTTGTTTACTTGAGGACAAGTAAACACTCAAGTTTGGGGGTATAATAGTATTAGAAATGACACCTATTTTCTCCTTAAATTTGTGTATTCTTTGTCTCTTTTGTACCATATTTAGCATGCATGTTAGTCATTTCATACTTAGTAGTTATGTTTTGTAACTCATTTTTTTTAGTTTAAATTCTTGTTATTTTATCTCTATTTGTGCATTAATGTCGTCACATGCAACATATATATTACGTCTTAAAATTATCAGCGCAATTATCCATCTCAGAAGACCAAAGCTAAAAAGAATCCAAAATGCAGCCACAAGTTCAGCTTGAAATTGCAGCTAGCATTGTTACTGCATAGGAATCTTCACTTGGAATAAGTGAATTCAAGCTACAAGTACATATGGAAACACCAACGCAGGAATTTCACACGTTGTCGCCACAATTAAAGATTTCAGATCGTGACCAGAAATGCAGCGATAATCTGCAGATTCATAAAGTTCACACCAGATCTGCGTGAGTGCACAACTGGACTGTAACAAACTTTTATAGCTGCAATTGGATCTGGATTTGCGAAGAGAGAAGATTTATCATTCTTAAATCCTATAAATAGTGAAGAAGAGATGAAGAAAGATATCAAGAGAGAAGGAATTAAATCTGTAATTACTTTGTGTTTTTAAAGTTTTATTGAAGATCAGTGAGCTGATTGAGCAGACGAGCAACAACTCCTGACGAGGAGTGCTTGGTGCAGGTATAAGATAAATGGTTAAGGAATAGTCCTAGTAGTCTAAAGATAGTAAGATTCGATGTATTTGTTAACCCTTCTTTTATGCTGATGAAATACTCTTGATAATTAAATGAATATGAGAATATCTTTCATTGTTATATCACTTTGATTCTTACTTAATTCTTCTTATCTGTTTATTCTTGGATTCAATTGCTTTAAACACGAGAGTGGAATTGCAGTTTTCCGACATCAAGAGATGCGGTGACAAGTTAGATTAATAAGTAAGTCAGCAAGAGCTACTTGGGATTAGAAGAGATTCTATCACTTGTTCTTAAGTGCAAAAAGTTACCTACATTGAGAGATGGGGTAATTGTGGGTACTTGAGTCTTGATTAAACAGAGAGATGTTATTGGTAAGATTTTATTGGAGCTTTATTACTGTGACAATTCATCTATATATTACCTTGTCGACGCATCCAACATTACGACTTAGTGAAGTTAGCGATCCACTCTAGTTCTTCACACTTGATCATCTTTTTACTTTTCTACATTTAAATTCTCAAAACTTCCACAACTATTTGATTTACTTTCAGTTGTACTGTCATTTAACTTTTATAATTACATTGACAATTTTAACTATCTTAGTGTGTATATTAGATTTAATTGCACTGACATCTTTACTCACATTGTCTTTAATCTTAGTTTTAATTGCCTCGACATATAAATATCAAGAACCTATTCCCTATGGGATCGATATCCGATAAAATTAATGTATCAACTATACTTGCATCAACGTGTGTCCGCTTGCACAATTGTTGTGACGGTATAGGCCGATCACTAGTCCATTTACGAAGTTTCTTCAGGATAACAGTATAGTTGGCCAATACACCATGCTAGGCTCACCTGATCAGTATGGTGTTGTGGAAAGAAGAAATCGAATTTTAGTGGACATAGTGCGAAGTATGCTTACTTGCTCTAAACTACCTAATTCCTTATGAGTTGAAGCTCTCAAAATGGCAGTTTGTATATTAAACTGAGTTCCAACCAAGGCTGTCCCAAAGATACCTTTTGAGTTGTTCAAAGGTTGAAAATCATGTTTACGACATATACACATATGGGGATGCCCGGCTGAAGTAAGAGTTTATAACCCATAAGAAAAGAAACTGAACCCAATACCATTATTGGGTATTTCATTGGATACGCCAAAAGGTCTAAAGGATACAAATTCTATTATCCATATCAAAGAACCAGACTTGTAGAATCGAGAAATGCAAAATTTCTTAAGAATGACTCAATCAGTAAGAGCGATTTGTCTCGGGATACTATTCCCATAAGTTAACCTTCCACTTCAGGCGAAATATTTGTTATCATACATAACACCCCTGAAGCTCAACAGGGTATTGAACAACGAATCAATGAAAATCCACAAGCTACTAAAAACACTTCGATAGATCAAGTTGTTCAAGAAAATCTGAAAATTATTGAACAACATGATCCACAAGAAAATGTTGGTTCAAAATTGAGGAAATCTACTAGAGAAAGGAATTCAATAATTTCTAGTGACTACATTGTGTATATATAAGAGTCTAACTATAATATTGGAGTTGAGAATAAGCCTGATTCATTTCACAAGCCATGAGTTGCAAAGAGTCAAAATTGTGGTACAATGCTATGAAAGAATAAACGAATTCCCTGAAAATTCATGATGTTTAAGATCTTGTGTTGTTGCTTGAAGGCATAAAAAACATTGGATGTAAATGGGTTTTCAAAACAAAAAGAGGCTCAATAAGCAACAGAAAGACATAAAGCTAGACTCACTGCAAAATGATTCACTTAGCGAGAAGGAATTGATTATACTGAGACTTTTTGTCCTATATCTAAGAAATATTCCTTGCACATTGTGCTAGCATTAGTAGTTCGTTTTGACCTTGAGTTGCAACAAATGGATGTGAAATCCACTTTTCTTAATGGAAACCTAGATGAAGAGGTATATATGAAACAACCTGAAGGATTCTCCTATAGTGATGGTGAACACTTGGTATGCAAGCTGAAGAAGCCTATATATGGATTGAAATAAGCCTCTCGACAGTGGTATTTAAAATTCCATGAAGTTATCTCTTCATTTAGCTTTTTTGAGAATATCATTGATCAATGCATATACTAGAAGGTCAGTGAGAGTAAAATATGTTTCCTTATTCTATATGTGGATGATATTTTACTTGCAACAAATGGTAGAGGTATACTACATGAGGTGAAATAATTTCTTTGTCAAAACTTGATATGAAAGATATGGGTGATGCATATCATATCATTGAAATTAACATTCATCGTGATAAAAAATGTGGTATCTTAGGCTTATCTTAAGAAACTTATGTCAACAAAGTTTTAGAAAGATTTCATATGAAAGATTGTTCACTGAGTGTTGCTCCTATCATGAAGGGTAATAAGTTCAATTTGAATCAGTGCCCAAAGAACGAATTTGAGAGGGAGAAAATGAAAAACATTCCATATGCTTCTATTGTTGGAAGCCTGATGTATGCTTAAGTTTGCACAAGACCTAACATTTCATTTGCAGTTGGAATATTGGGAAGATATCATAGTAATCTAGATATTGACCATTGGAGAGCTATAAAGAAAGTTTTGAGATATCTTAAAGGGACAAAGGACTACATGCTTACGTGTAAATGATCAAACAATTTGGAGGTGATTGGCTACTCTGATTCAGACTTTGCTTGTTATGTTGATTCACGTAAACCAACATCAGGTTACATATTTATATTTTTTGAAAGAACTATATCTTGGAGGAGCGTCAAGCAAACCTTAACTGCTACTTCCACTATGAAGGTTGAGTTCGTTTCATGTTTTGAGGCTACCTCACTAGAGTATGGTTGAAGAGTTTCATTTTTGGGCTAAGACATGGATTCGATTTCTAAGTCGTTGATGATATATTTTGACAATTCAATTGTTGTCTTTATGACCAAGAACAAAAAAGTGGAAGTCGAAGTAAACATATCGACGTTAAGTAGCTAGCCATAAGGGAAAGTGTTAAAGAAAAGAAAGTGGTCACTTAGCACATTAAAACTAAGCATATGTTAGTTGATCCTTTCACTAAAGGCATGCCACCATACAAATTTAAGGATCATGTTAAACTTTAAGACTTGTTCCCACCTTGTAAAGTTTCGTTATTGGAATGATTATAGAGAAACTATGTTAAGTTTGATGTTTCTCATATTTTGCGGGCACATTAATTTGATTTCTAAAAATGTCGCTAAAGTTTGGACCTAAAATAAACATTGGGCTTATTCATTAAAAAATTTAGGCTAAAGAGTTGAGACATGATATATTGTGATACATGAAAGATACTACTCAAATTCTAAGAGAAAATATCGTCATGATTCGTGCATTATGTTTCAACTTTAAGTAATCATGGGCAATAAGAACCAAGAGGGAGAATGTTGGAACTGCTTACTGTTTTGGTTCGTGGGGTCATTCTCATGTTTTTGCTGTGCTCTACTTTCACGTTGCATGGTGGTTTGTGGGAACTGCTTTTGTATGTTGATGATATTTCAAATGACAAAGATTTTCTCCCAATTTAATGTTTTTATTGTCTCTTTTGTATTCCAGTTAGCATGCAACATTAGCATTTTACACCTAGTTTCCATATTTACTAACTTATTGTTAACTAATTTAAATTCTTGTTATTTTTTTTTATCTATTTTTGTACTAATGTCGATGCAAGCATTTGATATATTGCATCTTAATATTGTTAGTGAAGGAACTCAGTCTAGAAGCTTAATGCTGTACGAATGTAGCCACAAGATTAGTTGGAAATTGCGACCAGGAAATGTCGCCACATTGAAATTGAACCTTAAATGAGTAGAATCAAGTTGAATTCACAACTGGAAGCACCAACACAGAAATTTCACAGATGTCTCTGTAATTATGATTTCAAAATGTGCTCAGCGATACAGTGACAATATGTAGATCTCTGAAGAACATACTAGAACTATGTGAGTGCATAATTGTAATCTAACTAATTTTGACAGTTACAAGATCTAGATCTAGATCTAAGAATGAAGGCTGAAACCTACAACATTTTAGAGGTTATAAATAAACCAAAAAAGAAGGAAAGAAGGAATCAAGAGCAAAGGGATTTAATTCTAAAAATTTTGTGTGAATTGGAGATTTGAGCTGGAAATCGGAGAGCTGATGAAGCAAGTCTGCAACCACTTCTAATGAGAGGTGCTTGATGCAAAGTAAGAGAAACAATTAGGGAGTAGGCCTAGTAGTCTGGAGATAGTAAGTTTCGTTGTACTCTTTAATTTTTCTTAAACGATGATGGATTTTGATGATATTAAATGAATACGAGAGTGTCTTTTAATGTTAAATCATTTTGATTCTTATTTTACACTGCTTATCTGTTTATTCTTGAATCTAACTGCTTTAAGCACGAGAGTGAAATTACAGTGCCGACATCGAGAGATGCGGTGACAGGTTGGGTTAACAAGTAAGTTAGGCGAGAGCTGCTTGGGACTGGGACAAACTCCAGTTACTTGTTCTTGAATACACATCGTTGCTCGCACCGAGAGGTGGAGTGATTATGGATATTCAAGTCAGGATTAAGTAGAGAGTTGTTGTTGGTAAGAACTCGAAGGGACGTCATTGCAATGACATTCCATCTATATTCTACCTTGTCGATGCATCCAGCGTTGCAATTTAGCAGAATCAGTGAATCATTTCTGCCTTTCTACACTTGATCATATTTACATTTTATGCATTTAAATATTCAGTACTCAACACAGTTGAATTTATTTTCAGTACACTAACATTTAACCTCTGAAGTTTAATTCTAATTGCGTTGACATTACTGATTAATTTAGTGCGCAGATCTGACATACTGCACTGACATCAGTAATCACATTACACTTAATCTTAATATTGATTGCTCCGACATTTAGATATCAATAACCCATTCCTCGTGGGATCGATATCCGATAGATTTATCTATCAACTATACTTGCACATTGCTGTGACGGAAAAACACCGATCATATGTGTAATAGTGGGACGTGTAATTGGTGGTTTTTTTATGGGGAACCATCACTATAAATACCAACTAGCATAAGGTCCCTAAGCATTGAAAAAAATACAATTTCATTTTAAGGACAAGGAAATATATATATATATATATATCATCTAGTGAAGTTTTCGAGTACTTAGAAGACTTTGGTGGTTTTCAATTTTTTCGTACAGCTAAATTCGACGTGCTCATCAGTGGTTTGACGTGCTCGACAATGGTGTTACGACATTTGAATTTTGATGTTTAATTTAGGAAATGATTGGAGATATTTATGTTCGATCTTTTCCGTTACTCTATATTGTAAACTATTATTTATGTTTAAGGAAACTCTCACCCTCAATGGGAGGGGACGAAGAGATGGGTAACTGAGCAGATGAGAACCATGAACGTGTTTCTAAATCAATCCTTTCAGGCCCACTGGCTGAGGTTTTAAGGATTCCATGAAAAGAATGAAATCAGTTACAGTGTTATGGGTGGAAAAATGTGGGCGTTTCATTGATGGGCTTCAGGCATTACCCCATTTTGGGTTAGCATTTTGGAAAGGTTTCTGGGCATGAATATGCGACAGTTCGGCATGCGAGCATTTTTATTTAGTAAGTGCTTCCATAGAGTTAATCATTCACTTCATTTTTAATTGGTTTCAGACCAAAAAGTGCTTCCATAGAGTTTAAATATATATTCGAATATTAAATAAATTTAAAATTTAAAATAATTTATATGGATTAAAATTAAAGAAAATCCGTTGATTTTGTGTATTAAGGGTTGTTGTTCATACACGTACATTCAGAGTTCATTAGACTTGCTTATAATCATTAAGAATGGTCTCGACCACAGCCTAAATATTTGATCTTATTCGCTTGATCCCATGATTGAAGGTGGGAAATAAGAAAAATAGAGTTCGGCTTTTCATAAATACAAAATAACGTAATTATGGTAGAAAGAACATTAAAGAGTTTCAAAATGCCAAGTGGGCCAAGATCAAGGGTTGGACCAGTGTTATGTTATTGTGCTGAAAATGAAGGTAATGTTTTATGTAAGACGACTGACATCGATTTAGTTTTCTTTAGTGGTCCAGTGAGGTGGATGCTAATAATTTACTTATGATGATAACAATGGAAGCATTAATCATTAACTCCTAATAACAACATACTTCTCGAGACTCTGTATCCCTAACTCACTCACATCATGCTGCTCAAGCCCTAGGTTTACCTCAACCACTTCCTAAGATCATTTGTCGATGGTGGAAAGATGTCTTCTCCATTACCAAGACTATCTGCATAACAAGATGACAAGTTGGATTTATGTTCCATGCCAAAATGACCTCCATGACTGCTCTTATAGCTAGGACTTCCCAAGTTATAATCATAATAAACTTCATCTTTAATGCTTTCTTCAACACCACTTTGTTCAGGAGCTGGGAATAACAGACATTTTTTGGCATATCCCACATTCTCCCTTTCCGGGGTTGAACAATGCCTCTGCTTTGGTGCACTTTGTGACTGAACCCGAGCCATAGCAGATGCTGTAGCGGCCATGTAGTTAGGCATTGCTGCAGCATTACCACTCACTCTATGGTTGTAAGATCCTGTGTTGGGTGTATGAGCCGGTGATGGGTGGAACCTCTCTTCTTTGAGGTATCGAGGGCTAGCTGAGAAAATTTGGAGAGGCCTGGCTTTTGACGGAGATGGTGTGATTGAGCGAATGGGGAGACCACTGATGGTTTTGTGGAGAGGGGAGGCCACAAAAAATGTACTAGGCCTTCGTTGTTGGTAGTGGTACTGACTGTTGGGGTTCTGGGAATGGGGGGCTGAGTAAGAGTAGGGTCTAGAGGTGTCGATTTCAACAGTTTTTATGGGATCTATGTGGTCAGATGACATTCTGCCTGTACTCTCCCATTGCTTCCTTGTTGTCCACCGATCAACCCATCTGGTTTTTCCGTCAACCTCGTCCTCACTTTCAACAGTGTTTCTATCACTTGTCCAAATTTGGTTAGAGAAGGCTTGAGCGAGAGCCTTTTCACGCTTCATGGTAGCTTCCTTTGTCTTCTGCAAAATGGCTTGAATCTCCTTTAGTGTTTTCGGGTGCTCGTCCCAATGGGTCCTCCAATCATCGTCATAGTTGCTCTCTTCTCTAGAGTACTGCATCACAAATTACAAGGTCAATAAATAAGTACAAGCTGTTAGCTGTTGATGAGTTGAAGCTTAAAACAAGTCATTTTTGAGTCGTATTTCTCACAATGGTCTTCCTGTCCGCAAGATACGAGCTCCATAAGGTGTTGGTCCTGTGATCACTGAATATATAGTCCGTGCTTCTTTCATGCACAGAAAGCCTCTTACGTTGATCACGAACCCGGGCCTGCACTCGAGCCATTGCCTCCATGCATCTGAGAGTAACATTGGCTCGCTTTCGGACATTGTGTCCTCTCACTAAGGCTTGCAGCTTCACCAGCCCCTTGAGTGCCCGAAGAGCTCTCTTTGCCTTCAAAACCACAATTGTTTTTCTTAGTCCAAAAACCTTTTCCTTACGAAACCAATCTAAATTATGCAAGTAACGAAGATCATTGCTACTTTATTACCAGATAACCTCTGAAAGCTGTCTGTATAACAATGGCAGAAAAGTGTTCTCTCAAGAAAACGGAAGGCCTGGTGAGACGAACAACTTCTACAGCAGCTTGTGCGGTTGCTACTGCTGCTTGAGCAGCTGCTGTGGTAGCAATAGCCACCGCAATGGCATGTGATCTTTTCTCAGCTTCAGGAACGGTATTCAGTGCTGAGGTTTCTGAATTAGTGACAACTTTAGCATTGGCTGGTGTAACTATGGTGCTTGCTTCACTGTGTTGTATCACTGTTTCCTGATACGAAGGCTTCTTGAAAATCCATCTCCGTTTCCCTCTTTTCTGCGCAAACAAAAAAAAAAAAAGAACATTTATTTAAACTTGATCACATGCACAAACAAAAACATTCAAGAGACAAATGAAAAGTTGAAGAGAGAATAATAACCTTCTCTTCTTCCTCTTGTTCGCCATCTTCTCTCCTTCCACAACTCCTCTTATCGTTTTCCCTAGTAGGAGACCTAAAGGCTTTCTTGACTACAGTCAACCAAGAGTTTCCTCCAATCTTCCCCATAGAAGAGTTGACACAAAAAAACAAAGCTAGATGAGAAATGGTGCTTTTAATTCATAGCTTCATAGGTGCTTCACCAAAGGACCAAAGGGGAGTGGTTGGCATGTTTAAATGCAAAAGGCATAGATATAAATGAAAGGGACGGCAAGGACAATAGGGGTGGATAGCAAGGTTAGCCAGTCGTTGCATTTGGGAATAGTCGGAACAGTCACTGCATTATATTATTATTAAGCTTTATAAAGTAGATGTGTACAGTGAATAAATGCTAAAAGATATGGTGTTTGCTTGTGGCGTGGAGAACACTAATGGTGTTCTGTGTCAGGCAGTTTTTCAGACAAGATGAAAAAGTGAGTTAGTAACCTCGATAACGCTGAAAGTTGGATGGATATATATATAATTATTACTGTACAAGAGCTAGCCATCAGGTGAGGTTTCGCCTTGCCATTAGGGCCTCGTTTAAGCTAATAAAAAATTGACCAAGTTCTCTCTGGCTCTTTCACGTGTTTGAAAGTGTCCGTTGTCCGTCCTTTAAGCTTTGACAGATACTGCAAATTTTTTTGCGACGAAGGATTAGGGAAATAAAAATAACTTTCCATCAATTATTTGTGAATTATTTGTATAATATTTATTTGTTTTTATTTATTAAGTTAAATAAATGAGTATAAAATTTTTTTATATTCGTTTAATAAATGAATAAACATGAATAGAGGTGTGTTCAGTTCGTTTATGTTCACGAACAAGTTTATTTAAAAATTCGTTTATTGACTCGTTTTTTATTAATGATATTTTCTCATAAAAATATTAAAATAATATCTGTTTATATATATTTATTTATTATTTGTTTATTTATTATTTATTAACATTGTTCGTGAATATATTCATCAATTAATTTAAATGAACATGTTCGTGAACATTAATACACATAATTTTAAATTAACGAGCATGAACAAAAATTTGAAATTTTTAATGAACACAAACTAAATACGAACAAACTTAAAAATAAACAATTAAACATGAACGGAAATTTATTCGTTCAAACTCGATTCATTTATAACTCTAGGAAGGATTTTCATAAGAATGTTGGCATAATATAAAGGATTGGATTTAGTGTCACTGAAATCTTTAATTTATCCTTCCTCTTAATCCACACACTTTAGTCCTTAAAATATCTTATTTTTTTCAATTTTAGTTTTTAAAGCTTTTTCTCAGTTTAGTCCCTTACATGATCACACGTTCTTAATTCAATCTTTTAGTTTTGTAAAACTAACGACTGAGATATCCCACTAATTATATGCCGCCAAGTCTCACACAATAGCATCATCATTCGAAAAAACTTTAAAATATATTTTAAATAAAATAAAAAGTTACAAAAAAATATTCACATTATAAAAATAAAAAATACTAAAAATTATAAAATTACTAAATTAAAAAAATAGAAGTTTTAATATTTTGAAATTTTATAAATAATATTTACTAGAACTTGAGTATGGGATCGTTGTCTATTGAAAAGATGTCAGTTACCTTAATTATTTTATAATTCAATCCATCCAAATTTATAATTGGTAAATCTTTATAGGAAATAAATTTGGATTTTTTTCAGATTATTTAAATAATGCAATAATGCTATTTCAATTAAATAATAATTAATTAATATTTTTAACTATTTCAAATATTTTTTTTACTATCTCAGTACAAATTATTAGTCTCTAGACCAATATCTTAGTTTGCAAATAAATTTTTTTAAAAAGTGAAGTAGATATCTAAATATTAATCTACGCATCCGCTACTTTAAAATATTTGAATCCTAATGTTTTTTGAATCCTTAATATTTATGATTACAATTACAAATCAAATGCTTGCAAATATTTGAATATGCCATCGTTCTACCTAAGGCCACCACTATTGTTAAGTGTTTGATCATTCTAAAGAACTTTGATACAAAACAAAGAGAGCATATGCACAATGATGAATTGATAATGCTTAAAAGTGACATACTTTTGGATATTATATATATATTGTAAGTATGATCCTACTAATTTGTGTTATTTATATTTTTTTATCTTATAGGGACTAAATTAAAGAAAAAAGGAAAAATTGAGGTAAAAAGCGTCAATGTGGAAGAGAAAGTGTCAAAAGTGTGAAAGTGTGGAAGACTTGAGAAGGATTTTATTGGACATAAAATTTTATTTAAATTTAAACTTTTTTTTTAGGATTGATATTTAGGATTATTATTATGATATTGTTTATATTTAATTTTAAATTATCTTTTAAGCTTTATCATATTTAGAGTTTAAATTGGATCAAACTTGGGATTTTCATATACTATAAACAGGGGATGGGATGATATGAATCATTCACTCTCAATTTTTTGTAGAATCTTCCATCTCCTAAAAACCCTAGCCATTTTCTTTAAATAAAAGTTCTATTTCCATTAAACTTGTGTTTTCTCCCAAAAAGCATGAGCAACTAAAACCCTTCTAGCCGAAGGTTATCAACATTCCTCCAAAAAGTTCATAAGGCTTAGAACCTCCACTTAACCCTTTTCAACCGAGTATTCATCAATTCTCCGCATTATGGGATTGACGCTTCTATCTATATCCCTTCAAAAGTAATCTTTTCATCTTGTGCAAAGACAATCACTTTGTATGTTTTGAAAAGGTTTCACAATTGGTTCACTAACTTACTGCGTTAGAGGTTGTCGAGCCAAAGAGACAAAATGACGTGGCATTCATGATCTAGTGTAATACGACCCACTAGAGTGACGGTTGGCTAGAGTCAGGTTCCTTTAAAATCAAAAAGTTATAATTGGAGCTGGTGCTCGTAGGCGTCCTCTTCGACTATAACTAGCTTACTCAATCACGAGAAGAAGCATCTAAAAGTCTATGATTGAACCAATGAGGAATCAAGATAACCAGAGGCTGGAAATCTCGAAATCGATAAAACTCTTCTCTTCTCTACTCTGTTTACTTTTCTGCAATTTTAATTATTTCAAACTTTCAATCGTTCATTTCTTTTAATCATGTTTTTTATTTCTACAGGACAGACACTTTTCTTGGGCACGATTTTGCCAAGGATCTCGACGTACAAGATTTTTGCAACATTTCAGACCCTGAGGATTTGACCCTACTTCCCTTTTACTATTATTTTTGATATTTTTAGGAATAGGTTATATTTGGTGCTCTCAAAGACACACCAAATGTTGGTGTCGTTGTCGGGGACTGGTAACGTGCTAATCTTGTTTTTTTTCTTATGATCAGATCTGCTCCAGGAAATCTTGCGTACACATACGATCCAGAGACTGAAAAGACTGCAAGAGCTAATCGCAAGGAAACAAAGCTACGAAAAAGGCAGCCAGAGGTGATAGGAACTAAGCATAGCCTACCCTCAAAAGTAGAAGAAGGCGACGAAGTCAAATCTAGAGCAAACAAAAACCCTAATCTAACATTGGAAAATGAAAAAGTAGGAGTCGATCCATCGGAGGAAGTGTCGAACACTAGGGTTAATGAAAATCAAAATTCGACACCATAACTTAAGGCTCAAACGATTCGGTAATTGGCCGAGGCTCTTACGAATCAACTGCCGTTGTGCATTGTGTATCCTACTATGGATGCTAACTTTGAACTCAAGTCAGGTTTAATCTAGTTACTACCGACTTTTTGTGGGTTTCAAAATGAAAATCCACATAAACATCTAAAGGAGTTTCATATGATTTGTCTTAGTAGGAAACCTCAATGGGTAACTAAGGATCAAATTAAATTACGCGCTTTCCCTTTTTCCCAAGCAAACTCTGCTAGGGAGTGGTTATTTTATCTACCTCCTAGATCTAGTACAACTTGGGCTGATATTTCTCGTTTGTTTCTTAGCAGGTTTTTCCCAACATCGCGTGCCGTCGAGTTAAGAAGAGAAATTTTTGGGATTAAGCAGAAGGATATGGAGTCTCTTTACGACTATTGGGAGCAATTTAAGAAGTTGTGTACGAGTTGTCCACAACATGGGATAACAGAAAAGTCTCTTCTCCAATACTTCTATGAGGGCCTGAAACCTATGAAGATGAATATGATAGATGTCGCCAGTAGAAGAGCATTAGTTAACATGACTCCCCAACGAGCAAGGGACTTGATATCCACAATGGTCGCAAATACTCAGTAATTCTGAGTCAATTTTGAACCTACTAAAAGGGTTTACCAGCTAAGTAATTCAACCTTAGAAGATAAAGTTGATAAACTTACTAATGTTGTAAGTTCTCTTCTTGCAGTAAAAACAAGGTCGGCCCGACTATGCGAAATTTGTGTAGAATCCGAACACACAATCGACGCATGCTCTAGTTTGTATGACAATTTTATAGTCTAATTGGATGCTGTGAGAAACTTCCCTAGACCACTCCAAAGGCGATATGACCCTTATAGTAATACATACAACGCAGGATGGAAAGACCATCCTAACTTGAGTTATGGGGCGAATCCACATTATAACCAACCTTATCAAAATCGGTTCCCACAACAAATGCAAAATTCAGGTATTTCTCTAGAAGCCATGGTAAATAAATTAGTAGCTAATGTGCTTGATTTTAAACAGAAAACAAAGGCATCTATAAAAGAGTTGACCACATCAATTGAGAAATTAAGTGCACAGGGTATGCTGTTGTCACAAAAAAAACCTAACCCAAGACAAAACGCAAATGCAGTGACGCTGCAAAGTGGAAAAATACGGGAACCAAATCTTGGCACAAGTCTTGGTCAAGATTCTGTCCAGGAAAAGTAGGAGAGCGATGAATAGGTCTAGACGAAACCTCTATTGCCTAGAATTCAACCCCCGTTTCCAGGATGATTGAAACAGGATCAGAAAGGTAAAGAGGAAAAGAGATCCTCGAAACGTTTAGAAAAGTCGAGGTAAACATACCGTTATTGGATGTCATTAGATAGATTCCAAGGTATGCCAAGTTTCTTAAGGAGTTTTGCACCAACAAGCGTAAATTGATTGGAAACGAAAAGGTAAATGTTGGTGAAAATGTGTCTACGGTGTTGCAACGAAAGATGACAACAAAATGTAAAGATAAGGGCATGTTTTCAATACCATGCAAAATATACCACTTTTGGAATTAAAAAACTATGTGTGATTTAGGGGCTTCTATAAACGTAATGCCTTTTTCCATTTATGAATCACTTAACGTGGGTCTTTTGAAGGAAACCAGTATTATAATCCAATTGGCAGATAGGTTCATTGTGCATCCCAAAGGAGTCCTTGAAGACGTGTTAGTGCAACGAACTAATCTTTCCTACATATTTTTATCTGGTGAAGATGGAAGAGGATAATACTCTTGGGTCTTCAGATATCTTGTTAAGGCGACCTTTCTTTAGTACCACAAATACTAATATTGACGTGTATAGCGGAACCCCTTATGATGGATTTTGATAGGGAGATCGTGAAGTTCAATGTTTATGATGCCATCAATCACCCTAGTGAAATCTTGAATGAAAACCATGTCGATATAGTTGAATCCTTAGTAGAAGAAACTTCCAAGTCATTCCATGAAAATGAACTCGAAACACTATTTGATGAATACTAAACTTTTGAATACTAAACTTTTACCTTCAATTGTGCTGGCACCAGATTTGAAGTTGAAACCACTTCTCGAGCGTCTCAAGTACGCATTTTTGAGGGATGGTAAGATCCTATTAGTTATAATTTCAAATAAAATTTTTGAGTTCGAGAAGGCAAGTTTGATTCAAGTACTAAAGAGCTGTAAGGAAGCCATCAGTTGGACCATCGTTGACTTAAATGAGATAAGCCCTTTGACATGCACTCACAAGATCTTCTTAGAGGAAAACAAGAAACCAAGGTGAGAAGCGCAAAGAAGATTGAACTCGAATATGATGGATGTGGTGAAGAAGGAGATTATAAAGTAGTTGGAGGCTGATGTGATTTACCATATTTCTTACAATAGTTGGGTAAATCTGGTGTAAAATCATGCCCAAGAAAATGGGCATGACAGTAAAGAAAAATGATGAGGGTGATTTGGTACCTATCCGTATGTAGAATAGGTGGCGTGTCTGCATTGATTACAAGAAGTTGAACTTCTATACTAGAAACGACCAATTTTCCCTTCCTTTTATAGATCAAATGCTTGCACGTTTGGCTGAAAAAACTCATTATTGTTATGTTGATGGATATTCAGGTTTTTTTCAAATCTCACTCGCACTCGAGGACTAAGAAAATACCACTTTCACATGTCCATTTGGCACATTTGCATATAGGAAGATTCTATTTGGACTTTGCAACGTACTGACCAACTTCCAAAGATGCATGATGAGTATATTTTCAGAATACATAGAAAATATTATTGAAGTTTTTATGGATGATTTTACTGTGCATGAGGACTCTTTTGATGAATACCTTAAAAATCTCATGAAAATTTTAAGTAAATACATAGAATTTAATCTTGTCTTGAATTACAAGAAATGTCATTTTATGGTAGATAAATGTTTATCTAGGTCATATAGTTTCATCTAAAGGGATTGAGGTCGATAAGGCTAAAACTGACATTATAAATTCTTGTCATACCCCTCGACTGCCAGGGAAATCCGTTTTTTCCTTGGCCATGCAAGATTTTACAGGCGCTTCATAAAGAACTTCTCGAAAGTAGTTGAACCACTATGCAAGTTATTACAAAAAGATAAGAAATTTGAGTTCAACCTAAAATGCAAAGAGGTTTTTGACACGTTGAAATAGAAGTTGGTCTCCGCTCCTATAGTCTAAGCACCAAATTGGAATTATCCCTTTGAAATCATGTGTGATGCAAGTGACCGAAGTGTGGGGGCCGTTTTAGGGCAAAAGATAGATCGAGAGCCCCATGTTATTTATTATGCCTAAAAAATATTAGATGCTACACAAAGCAACTACACTACCACAGAAAAAGAACTTCTAGTCATTGTATTTGCTTTGGATAAATTTCAATCTTATTTATTGGGATCTAAAGTGATTATTTTTTTGACCATGCAGCTCTTAGGTATTTAATTGTGAAGAAGGAAGCGAAGTCGAGGGTCATGAGATGGATTTTACTACTACAAGAATTCGACATTGAGATTCGAGATAAAAAGGGATGCGAAAACTTGGTGGTTGATCAGTTGAGTAGGGTAAAAACACCTTATGACGACATTTCTATAAAGGATGAGTTCCCTGATGAAGGCCTATTTTTGGCCCAAGATTATTTTCCATGGTATGGGGATATGGTAAACTTTCTTTGTAACAGCCCGAGTTTCAGTGGTGTCGAAAACAATGATTTTGGTATCATAACTCCAACGAGTTGAGTCATAAATTTAGTTATTTTAATATTTATAACGTCATTAACATCATATTAAAATTTGGTTATGAAATCTTAATGATTAGATAATTAATTGAATAGGAAGAATTAAATTACAAAGAGTGCAAAAGTATAGTTGATTAGTTTAAAGGATTGAATAAGTAAATTAGCCTAAATGGTTAAGTGAGTGGATCGTTATGGCACATATTGTTTATAAATAGGATTAATTAAGTTAATTATGAAAGTATCAAAATTTACAAAATTGTCATTGAGTGTATAAGTTAAATTAATGAATTAAAAATGAAAATTTCATCATATTTTCATTACTTCTTCTTCTTTCTCACAGCTAAAATAAAGATGAGCTAGAGTTTCCTTTTGTGAACTTTGAGCCTTGATTTGGGTAAGAAAACCTTGATCGTTTTTAGTAATTTTTATGTTTTTGAGTCCGTATTAGCTTAAACTAGCTAACCTAAGGACTAATTTGTGAATCTATCAAAGGTTATAAAACTTGTCTTTGTTAAAAATGCTTGTTCTTGAAAGTTTTTGATGGATTTATATGCTTGATGAATAGATTCATTGATTTTGTAAAGTGATTTTAAATGAAATTAAAGTTTGAGGACTAGATTGTGAAAAGGGTGAAAGTACATGTTCTTATTGAGAAATAATTGTAAATAGGTGTTGGGTGAACACCCATAGATGTTCGGCTGGTGTAAGTTAGAATGTAAAATGATTATTTTGCATGTTTATTGCTTAAGGATTAAATTAAATAAAAGTAAAAGGTTAAGGTTAAAATAATAATTTTCCAAAAAAGATCAAATTGTGTTAAATGATTTGATTATTTGATTTAATGTGAGAATTTGGATGATTTGTTGATTTAGATTACGACCGTGCCACGGATCGAGGAAAAGGAAAATTAGCAGAATAGTCTTTAGAGCCTACCCGTAACTACAATCCAGTTAGGTAAGTTCGTAATATTAAATTCTTATTAACAACTGCTTATAACTGTCTTTCTTATGATTGTTGCAAAATGAGAGACGACGATTACAAACATGAAAGATCGAAAGGACAAAAGGAGTATTACTTGGCCTTTATGCCAAAGATTGAAAAAGCTTCGATGGCTAAGATTCTCTATTTGTTGTAGATTCTCTACAAGATTTTGAGTCATTGTAAAGTGAAATGAACCCAAAATGGATTACAGGTCCTACAATGGTTGAGATTTATGCTCGTTTTGCATATTCTCGTCAGCTTAGTGTTAGTAGCATCGTAGGGAACAGTTATACCATATCGATGGCTGAGGTGCCGCATATGATGCGAGTCCTTGTCAACTTAGTGTGTGCAGCATCGTATACTGGTAACAAGAATTACCTTTGGGTCAACAAGGAGTAAATCGAATATCGATCACTGAAGTACAATTCTGTTCTGGCTCGATTGATTTACAGATTTGTAAAACACATGCTACTCGGTAATTTGATAAACTTTGTGAACTTATTAAGCTATGAAAGCTTACCAGTGAATTTCTTATTGTTTTATAGATTCTATTTTGTTACTTGAAGATCGGACCATCTCGAAGAAATCACACTATCTCGGGAGCTCGTTCGGTAGAATTTACACCACTTGATTATATGGCATGTACTAGGATGATGTTATTTTGTAAATGCTTAAATCGAGTCAATTAGTACTTTTTAAAATTTTTTGAATGTTTAACTCTTGGAATGCTTGTTTAATGTTGGAAGTATGCATCTAGCACTAGAAAGAGATGTTATCTTCATCTTGATAATTTGTATGGTCTACTTAAATCATGAGTTATGAAATGAATGTTTGGTTGTTGAACTTGTGTGAATATTTGAATTATGCATAGCAGTTTCAGTAGAACTATTGCATGTATCGGTAGAAGTACAGGGTAGGAGAGAGGTTACATTCTGACTTGCACTGTATCAATAGTACCAATAAAAGTATCGGTAGATCTATTCATCATGGTATCGGTAGTTTGGATACTTGTATCGGTAAAAGTTACAAGGTAACACTTCTTAGCTCTCTGGATTATTTAGTATCGATAGAAACATAACTTGTTTCGGTAGAAGAGACTCTTGTATCGATAGAAATCTGTACTTCCTAAACTGCTCACTGACTTGACTACTACCGATACCAGTCCAACAGGTATCGATAGAAGTCTCTAAAAATCATAAAAATGATTTTTTTACCCTTATTGAATTGTGATTTTATTTCATTAATGATTTATGATGTGATTAATGCATTTCTTTATAAAATTGTGATTAAATGAAATAGTATTAAGAGATAAACTACGATAGATGATCGAAAAGACATCGAGACCCTAATCAATGATAATTTTGAGTTTTGAGTGTTATATTTAGTGGTATCAGAGCTTACGATTTAGCCATTTCTGGATTGTATTGAAAATGTTTAAATAATTTAGAAGTACATGTCATATGAACTTGTGATAGTGTGATATACATGAATCCGATCTAACTACAGTTTTTACAGATGATCACAAGATGTTTAACTCGAAAATAGATGAAACTAATGAGGTAAACAATAATGTCCTGTCTAATGATTTCAGGGCTAGTCACAGTGTACCGATATTACCGATGAAAGAAAACGAAGCAAAAAACATGTTATTCGGATTAATGGGGCAGTGGTTTTCAGAGTTCATGAGGGACAATCCGATAGCACCACCTCTTTTACCCCCTATTACACAGCCTACTGCCTGATTGGTAGCACCTCCAGCTATGCCTCTACATCCGCCAATGGTAGAATAGAGACATCATATTTTGATGGACAGGGTTAGAAAGTATGGAGCTGAAGAATTTCGGGAAAGTATAGAAGATGATCCCTCTAGAGCTAAATACTAATTGGAGAATACATTGAGAGTCTTGAACGAGATGGCCTGTCTTCTAAAAGATTATTTAAGGTGTGTTGCTTCGTTATTGAAAGACGAGGCTTACAGTTGATGGACAATAATTTTAGCTGTAATGCCGGAGAATGAAGTTAACTGGGAATTCTTTTAGACAAAATTTAAAAAAAAATATGTCAGCAAATGGTACCTAGATAAAAAGAACAAATATTTTTTAGAATTAAGACACGGAAACAAAATAGTAACCGAGTATGAACGAGAATTTGTGCAACTTAGTAAGTATGCTCGGGAGATTGTACCGACAGATGAGGCTATGTGTGTTTATTTTAAAGATGGGCTGAATGATGAGATCAAGATGATGGTGGGCGATTTTGAGTTGTGACTGTTTTTGGTTATAGCAGACAAAGCTTAAAAGATAAAAGGAATTTATAATAGCAAGAGGTGGAGAGAGAAGAGGTTTTGGGAGTCTGAGAAAAAGAATATCACCAGGACTTTTTTTTATGCCATCGTCGAAGAAATTCATAGAAAATGAAACTCACGGGGCAATCTCTTCTGGATTTTTGAGGAGGAGTAGATCAAGATCACCAGAGTCTAGATTTCATAATCGTCCTACAGATAGTGTAGCTAGTGTTCAGAATGCACCGAATCTAGCGTGCAATCATTGCGAAAGGTACCATGCGAATGAGTACCGAAAGATGAAAGGAGCTTGTTATCGATGTGAAGGTACATATCATTTCATACGAAGCTGCCCGATGACTTCGAAAGTAAAAGAGGAACAGAGTGTGAAATCCCCTATTACTCTACAAAAGGGCTGACGCTTAGGACAAAACAGTAGTACAGGCGAAAACTGAGATGATAACAGCGGCATGTACTTAAGGTGTCTACATGTATAAATATAATAGTTTCATATGCTATATAGTATTTTTAACAACCCAAAAATTTCCAATTAAAACCTTAATTTAATTAAGGACTAAATTGAAATGTTAGTGAAAATTAAGGACTGGTTTGAACTTTAATTACAATTCTGTGGCCAAATTGGGATTTTTAAGACTAATTTGTAGAGTGGGTTAACTTTGGGGTCTCAAGTGAAAACCCTTATTTATCTAGGACCCCATGCACAATTTACCCATTTTGTAAGGTTTTTAAACCCTTTTTTCATCTTTGTTCAAACTTTTAAACTCTCACTTTTGTTTTTCTCTCTTTTTCCCTTAAGTCGAATCCTTTCTCCCTCTCCTTCTCAACTTTTCCAATCGTTCTCCAATGATCGTGCTCTCATTGCCCGTGCACCACACCGCCGTTGCCGTTGTCGTTGTGTTCTCTTTTGACTAGCAAACAAACCCCGCCCCTTCAACTACCCTCGTCACCGATTGATCGTGATAAAGCATGTAAGAAACGTTTGATTCTCTTTCGCGTCGCCTCTCCTACTTATGCTCCGTTGTGGTTTTGTCGACTCTTGGCATACGTAAGTTGTCGCTTGTGGTTGGGTTATGTTCCTTAGTTCTTTTGCTTCGTCACCGATGAGCCACACACTTCATCAGGGTTCTAGAGGATCGACGCTATTAGGGTTATGTAAACCCTAAATTCGACTACAACAAGATGATAAAAGTGGGCCGTGTGAAGAGGCCCAAACCTAAATACTCGATTTATGAACCGAGGATTGTTGATCGGCTAATTAATTCGAACCTGAATCATTGGCCCTAACGTTGGCCATTAACTATTGAATTTAACTGTTTCCTTTTTCGAACAACCTTGACTTAAAATTTTTCGACGTCCTGATTCCAAATTCGCAGCCCGTTTTACCAAATTCGAACCAAAAAGCCCCATTTTACTATTTGTAATTATTTTATACTTAGTAATTTTTAAGGAAGTTGAATTTTGGATTTGACTTGGGTTATTTTATGTTTAGGTGATCACGACTCTGAGGTCGACGAGTTACCTCCTCCTCCACCTATACAGGCTACCCCTGCACAACCCTGAGAGATGCACATGAGTATTTATCTTTCGGATTAGTGTTGTGTTTAGTAGGTGGCATAATGATAGATTTTAATATAAGGTTTATTATTGTAGGTTCTAATTTGGTAGACCCAGAGTTAGATCTGAGTACGGAAGACATTCTCCACGATGTTAGAGCTTCTGCTTGTTTGAGGTTTGTTTCTTTGTGAGCTACATATTTGTTGTGTGACATTGTTCCACAGCTTGTGTGATATTATTATGTGTTGTGTTATCTGTGTGGTTTTAATTTGTGTTGTGTTATTGCATGTTGATATTCCATGCATATTATCAGACTGTGAAAATGTTAATATCATAATTAATTTGTTGTATACTCGGATTAAATATCATGAGACTATGTTGAGATTGAGATACATGTGACATCATGCTATTGTGTGTACATCGGTTGAATTGTACGATGGAAGATGTGGTTATCACCCATTCCAACGGCTGATACTAAAACCACACTATGATTGGTGACGATTTGATGGGGAGGGGTTTTGGGGAACCTTTTCCACTGCGATGGTGTCCAGGTGATTGGATGCATTGCATTGTGCTTGTGATTCTATTGCATGTGAGATGAGATATGTTGTGTGTCTGTTAATATGTTTTGTGAAAATCTCTATGATATTGTGTTATGATTGCTTGCACTTTAGAGACATATTGGGCTCTTTAGCTCATCCCCCTTTAGTTTCTTTTACAGATTTATTCGAACTTAGGCGACTTGGTACTCGGAGAATCTCTCGGTTTTATTAGTCTTTTCATCACTCGATATGAGTTATTTAGTGGTTTTCAAATTATTTTGGTTTTCATATTATTTGGGAATTTTGATGTAAATGTATAATTGGGATTTTGATATTTTTTATATACCTTTTGTTTACATTTATAGGTTTTATTTAGATTATCTTATTAAACAATATTATGCTTGAGTTTATAAACTTTTGAGATTCATTACAAAAATAAAAGTTGATTTGTTTTTCTGATTAATTTTGTAAATTATAATGTATTTATGTTTTAAGTGGTTTCCTTAAGGGTGAAATTATAACTGTGACCTTTAGGATCCGGCCTTATCTTCTAGATAGGGTAAAAGGGGTTACAGTATTTGAAAATTTTGTTAAGCTCCATTTAGTTTGGAGGCCTATTTGACACTTCTAACATGGGATTTTTAAACATTCCCTTTTTTGCATGCATCCATGCAAGTATATAGCTTACCTTTTATTATGATGTTTGATTAGTTGAAGATTAATCATGTTTTTACTGTTATCATGAAGTTTTGTTTTGCTCACCCTGTTTTATAAATTATTGGATGAATGATGATTTAATTTGATCATGTTTTATGAAGGACTTTTGCATGTATAAGGTTATTGTTTAAGCAATGCTTTATGATTTTTTTGTTTGGAGGTGTTATGGGATGGTTTTGGTATGTTTTCTAACTTGTTTTTAAGTTCCGTTGCCTTAACTCTTGAGACATGGCACATAACCTTCGAGAGTTGCATGGTTTTAAACCTAATTTTTACTCTAGGGGTCCAAAGTCTTGAGACTTGCACCTAAATCTTGAGACTTACAAACATCAAACCTAAAAAGCTACAATATTGCACATAAGTCTCGAGACTTACAGCCCCTACACTAACACACCTTCATCTTTTGTCATTTTAGTTTCTTAAGACCTCGATTTATGGTTTGGACAAGTTTCAAACCCCTAAGAATGATTCAAATTGATTTAAAAAAAATTCTAAACTTGTTAGAATTTGGTGACTAGAATACTTGTTAAAATAAAATAAAAGTAAAGTCCAAATAAACTAGACTTCTTTTATTTTATTTTAATTAGAATAGGTCATCTATTTTATTTTAATTAAAATAAGGTGTTTCAACCTTACTACATTACTTCTATTAGTTATTGATTGGAATAAGGTTTTTCTACCTATAAATAGGCATAGTCATCTCCTCTTGTAATCATTCAATTTTTGACATTAGTGAATCTTTTTCTCCTCTGCCCGTGGTTTTTTTCTCGAAAGGGTTTTCACGTAAAATTTGTGTGTTTTTTCCTCGTTTTCTTTACGATATTTCTTTATTGTCGACATTTAATTTTATCAAATTGGTATCAGAGCTTTTCGAGTTACTAGTCTCGATCACGATAATGGTGACATTGAAGTATGATATTCCACAGTTGGATCACAACACCAGATTCGTGTTGTGGCAGGTAAAGATGCAAGTAGTTCTTGCGCAGATGGATTTGGAGGATAAGATGCCTTCGAATTTGACAAATAAAGAGAAGAAGCGTAAAGATCAGAAGGCTTTGACGCAATTACAGCTGCATCTGTCGAATGAAATTCTACAAGATATGTTAAAGGATAAGATTGCTGCTGCATTATGGGCAAAATTATAGCAGTTATGTATGTCGAAAACCCTAACCAGTAAATTGCATATGAAGCAGTGTCTGTATTCTCATCATTTGGAAGAAGGTGCGTCTGTGCACGAACACTTGAATATGTTTAAAAAAATTGTCTCGGATTTAGAGGTCATAGAGTTTCAGTATGAAAAAGAGGATTTAGGGTTAATACTCATTTGTTCATTGTCACCGTCATTTTCAACCTTCATAGATACAATTTTGTATAGCCGTGAATCTCTCACAGTTGATGAAATCTATGCTTCTTTAGCCTCGTATGACAAGATGAAACATCTTGTGGCTGGATTTGACTCTTAGGGAGAGGGTCTTATTGTTCATGGGAGACAAGATTAAAATAGTGATGATAATCGTGGGAGGACACAGGAACGAAATCTCCGCAGTAAATCTAAAGGTAGATCAAGATCTTCAAACAGAGGTAAAACTTGTAACTTTTGTAAGAAGAAAGGGCACATAAAGAAAGAGTGCTTCAAGTTACAAACTAAGATCAAAAGGGAGGCAGAGAATCAAAAGGGAAAACAACCAGAACAATCTGATGAAGCTGATGTGGTAGAAGATTACAGTGATGGTGAACTCCTAGTTGCTTCTGTCGACAATTCTAAAGTGAGCGAGGACTGGATCCTCGATTCTGGTTGCACTTTTTATATGAGTCCTAATCGGGATTGGTTTACAACATATGAAGTTGTGTCTGAAGGTGTTGTTTTGATGGGAAATAATGCTTCATGTAAAATCGCAGGTGTTGGTATAATCAAAATAAAGATGTTTGATGGGATCGTTAGAACTCGTAGTGGTGTGCGACATGTACTAGGATTAAAAAGGAATTTGATTTCGTTTAGTACTCTTGATTCAGAAGGACACAAATACATAGCTGAAAGTGGGGTTCTAAAGATTAGTAAGGGTTCCCTCGTTGTGATGAAAGGGCAGAGAAAGACTGCCAAATTATATGTTTTGCAAGGTTCAACTATTACTGGTGATGTCGCAGTCACTTCCTCTTCCTTGTCAGATGATGATATTACTAGACTTTGGCATATGCGTATAGGGCATATGAGTGAAAACAACATGGCAGAATTGAGTGAAAGAGGACTTCTTGATGGGCAAGGCATTAGAAAACTAAAGTTCTGTAAGCATTGCGTTTTTAGGAAGCAAAAGAGAGTTCGATTCACCAGAGGAATCCATAATGTGAAAGGAACATTGGATTATATTCATTATGATCTTTGGGGACCATCTAGAGTGCCTTCGAGAGGTGAAGCTAATTATATGCTAACTCTTATTGGTGATTTTTCTAGAAAAGTTTAGGCATTCTTTCTGAAGCAGAAAAGCGATGTGTTTTTCGCATTCAAGTCTTGGAAAGCTATGGTTGAAAAACAGACAGGAAAACAGATAAAACACTTCCTCACAAATAATGGCTTGGAGTTCTGTTCTAATGAGTTTAATGAATTATGCAAATCAGAAGGGATCGTGAGACATTTGACAGTTCGTCATACTCCATAGCAAAACGGCGTTGTAGAACGAATGAACAGAACGATCATGGAGAAGGTTCGATGTATGTTGTCGAATGCTAATTTACCGAAGTTATTTTGGGTTGAAGTAGCCTCTACTGCATGTTTTTTGATCAATCGATCTTCATCCGTTACCATTGAGAAAAAGACTCCACAAGAGATATGGTCTGGTAAACCTGCTGATTATTCCGATATAAAGATTTTTGGGTGTCTTGCTTATGCTCATGTTGATAATGGAAAATTGGAACCAAGATCCATTAAATGTGTTTTTCTTGGTTTTAAAGCTGGTGTAAAAGGGTATAAGTTATGGAATCCTGAAAATAGCAAAGTTGTGATTAACAGAGATGTTTTCTAGGAAACTGCTATGTTACTTAACTTATCTCTTAAAGACTCTTCCAGTAAAGAACAACAAAAGCAGGTGAAGTTTCAGATTGATCCAGTATCTACAACAGAGTTTACTTCTCAAGTTAGTACAGAAGTTCAAAATAGAGTTACTTCATCACCACAATATTCTATTATCATAAATAGACCTAGAAAAGTAATTAAACCTCTGAAGAGGTACACCGAGGCTGATCTAGTAGCGTATGCTTTAAACGTGGTTGAAGATATTGATGCAAATAAAGAGCCATCTACTTATTTTGAGGCAGTTAGCTGTGAAGACTAAGAAAAGTTGATGATTGCCATGCAAGAAGAGATGGAATCACTCCATAAGAATAAAACGTGGGACTTAGTAAAGCTTCCAAAGGGTAAAAAGGTTGTTCGTTGTAAATGGGTATTCAAGAGGAAAGAAGGGATTCCAGGAATTGAAGAACCCAGATATAAAGCAAGACTTGTTGTAAAAGGTTACAGTCAGATTCCAGGTGTAGACTTCATAGACGTGTTTTTTCTAGTTGTGAAACACAGTTCGATTCGAGCCTTACTTGGTATTGTGGCCATGTATGATTTGGAGCTTGATCAGTTAGATGTAAAAACAACGTTCTTGCATGGAGAACTTGAGGAAGATATTTACATGCAATAACTAGAGGACTTTATAGTCTCAGAAAAGGAGGACTATGTTTACTTGTTGAAAAAAGTCCCTTTATGGTTTGAAACAATCACTAAGGCAGTGGTACAAGAGGTTTGATTCTTTTATGACTACCCATGATTTCAAAAGAAGTAGTTTTGATAGTTGTGTTTATTTTAAGAAAAACGATGATGGTTCTTTTGTGTATCTACTCCTTTACGTTGATGACATGTTGATAGTAGTGAAAGATAAAGAAAAGATAAGAAAGGTTAAAGCCCAACTTAGTGAATAATTTGAGATGAAAGATTTGAGAGCAGCAAAGAAGATGCTTAGGATGAAGATTCTTAAAGATAGAAAGACATGTAAGTTGTACCTAAGTCAGAAAGGGTACATTGAGAAAGTTCTTTACAGGTTCAATATGCAGAGTGTCAAACCTATTAGTACTCCATTAGCAGCCCACTTTAGACTTTCATCGACTTTGTCTCCGCAATCAGATGATGAGATTGATTACATGTCACGTGTTCCATATTCTAGTGAAGTGGGTTCTCTAATGTATGCTATGGTTTGCTCACGTCCAGATTTATCATATGCAGTCAGTGCAGTTAGTAGATATATGGCGAATCCCGGTAAAGAACATTGGAAAGCAGTTCAGTGGATTTTGAGATACTTTCAAGGTACTACTGATGTTTGCTTATAATTTGGAATAACTAGAGATGGAGTTATTGGGTATGTTGATGCTGATTTTGCTGGAGACCTAGATAGAAGAAGATCTCTTATAGGGTATGTCTTTACAATTAAGGGTTATGAAATTAGTTGGAAAGCTACTTTGCAAACTACAATTGCTTTGTCTACCACTGAAGCTGAGTACATGGCGATTACCGAGGCTTGTAAAGAAGCTATTTGGTTAAAAGGACTCTTTGGTGAACTCAATAAAGATCTTCAGATTAGTACAATATTTTGTGACAGTCAAAGTGTCATTTTCCTTACAAAAGATCAAATGTTTCATGAGAGAACAAAGCAAATTGATGTTCTGTATCATTTTGTGCGTTATATTATTTCTCGTGGAGATATTATTGTGAGCAAAGTTAGTACTCATGAAAATCCTGCAGATATGATGACTAAGTCACTTCCCATCACCAAGTTTGAGTACTGTTTGGACTTGGTTGGTGTTCATTGTTGAAGAATACCCCTCAAGGAGTTTTGTGGAAGAGGTGGAGAACTTGTTCGTTGAGAGTTCTTGTTAGTAGAGAATTCTTGTCAAGGTGGAGATTGTTAGAATTGGGTGACTAGAATTCTTGTTAAAATAAAATTCAGTGGTAAAATAAAATAAAAGTAAAGTCCAATTAAACTAGACTTCTTTTATTTTATTTTAATTAGAATAGGTCATCTATTTTATTTTAATTAGAATAAGGTGTTTCAGCCTTACTACGTTACTTCTATTTTATTTTAATTAGAATAAAGTGTTTCAACCTTACTACGTTTCTTTTATTAGTTGTTGATTGGAATAAGGTTTTTCAACCTATAAATAGGCATAGTCATCTCCTCTTGTAATCATTTAATTTTTGACATTAGTGAATCTTATTCTCTTTTGCCCGTGGTTTTTTCTCCGAAAGGGTTTCCACATAAAATATATGTGTTTTTTTACCTTTTTTTTTGCAATATTTTTTCATTGTCGACATTTAATTTTATCAAAACTCTTAAGTGACTTCAAACATGTTTTAATGATTTTATTTAACGGTGTAAAGTATAAAATTCTTAATTATTGTTAAGGTTTTCTTTGTTCATAATTTCGATGCATCTCTTATCTATACCAAGTGTTGGAACTAGTAAGGGATGTTATAGTTGCTCTTGGAATGAACTTTTTCTTCTCCTGCTTATTTTCAAATTTTTATTTCCATTTTTTTTCATGGATAATAGAAAAATGTTCGGATTGCGACGAGGAGATGATCTTTTGTTGAGTTGTTCATATGCTTGCATAAGGTAATGATATGTATTGGAAGTGGAATTTAATTAAAGACAACAAACTTTGGTTAGAAAGCATTGTTAAATTAATTACATTATGAGAAGAAAATAATTGGAGAGAAAAATTGTAGTGATAAACTACTCATGCCATCCATAAAAGCATCCTTGTAATTGCGATAATTCCGTAGAAAAATTAAGGGAGGTTCAGTTGCTTGTGTGTGTAAAATTAAATCTCGTGTGTTGGTCTGATTATTAAGGATATTTATTGTTTCAGGTGTGGTTTGGGTTTGAATTGCACCAGTCGCGTTGTTGTTAGGATTTTGCTCTTCCATTATAATTCACCAAAAAACAATTACACTAATTTACCGTCGAAGAGTTTGGATGATCACACGAACATTGAGGGATATATTAGTAATTTAAATTCTCAAGGTGGATATTGATTATATGAAGTGTTATGCTGGTATTGGTTTAAAGTCACGCAATTTTTAATAGTGTTGATAATTAGATCTAAATTTTAAAATCTGAAAAATAAAAGTGTAATTCTAAATTTGTTAGAAGTGACTAACTTTTAAAAAAGACAGTAATTGTTAAAAATTAAATTTTATATTTTAAAATTCCTAAATATAAAATAAATTTCTCTCAATTAATTAGGTCTGCTTTGCATGAGAGTAGAGGTGTTTATGGGTCGAGCCGGGTCGAGTTCGGGTCAGGATTAAGTATGGTATTAACATATTTTATATTTGTTCAAGCCCGATTCGACCTAAAATTTGAGCATAAAATTTTACCCAAATCTATCCATATTTACAAAAGATTAACTTAAGCCTATTTTAGGTCTATCCATATTAATTTTTAATTTTAAAAAAAATATTTATATTGTTTTATTTTAATATTTAATAATTTTATAAATTTTTATTTATTAAAATTTTTTATATAGTCATCTTAATTCTTTTTAATGTTTATATTAGATTAGTATTATATATCTAATATAAAATTTTTTTTAATGTATTTAAATTATATTAATATATAAAAGTAACATTATATAAAGTATTATAAATTTAAAATAGGTCGGGTTGTTGGGTTGAATTTAGGAATTGAATGTTCAAATTCGAAACCGACTCATATTTTAAATGAATCTATTTTTTTCAAGCTTATTTTCAGGTCTAATTTTTTTTATCCAAATCCTTTAAATTTCGTGTAAACCTTTAAAGTTAAGTGAATAATTTGACCCATGAACAAGTACACATGACAGGTTTGAATCGTGGGTAATGGGAAAATTTTATGGGTTAAGTAATAATTGGTAAGGAAGTTCCTCGGATTCGCATTTGAGTGGACCTTCTTGCAATGGGCATGCAGAGGCAGCTTTCATTTTTCCCCATGCAATTGTTGCTGAGGCTGAGTAAATTGCATTAATGTCGGCCAGCCTCCATTGGATTGGAAGCGCCCATCCTGGTTTTATTCTTTCTTTCTTTATTATTCTCTTTTTGGGGTGGGGAGGCGTGTTTGATTCATCACCTAGGAACATTCCATAAACAATGTACAAGCACAAATGCCTTTGGTTTCTGTACAAAATTAACATTATCCTTATTATTTATTAGTTTGTTTTACTATAAATTTTTTTTTGGTGAATTACAAAAAAAATAAAATAAAACCTTAATCATAATATAATTGATATGATTCGAACTCAAATCACATTTAAAATAATGAACATTCTTAACTATTAGATTAATACACGAGTTCAATTTCACTATAATTTGAATCTTCAACACTTGCTCATATCTTTCATGCTACTTTATTAATATAACATTTAATTCATGAAATGGGTTTTTTTTTTTTTTTTCATTTAAGGTATTATTTTATGATTTAATCACTTGCGTTTTCAATTATGGAAACAATTTTCCTTCTTGGATGCCAACAACTCGAGCACCACCATATATAGGTAACCCATTCTGATGTATGCCGTCAAAGGATTTTTTGTTTTGGTCATTTTTACTCGTAAGTTGTAACCCCTAAAACTTGCTCTCCTTTTATCTTTATCTTTTTTTTATGCTTTATGCTTTACGCTTTTCTTTTTCTTTTTCTTTTTTCCTTTCTCTTTCTTCCATGATAGTAATAGGATAAATCTATTCAATTAGTAAATTAATTATTTGATCGCTTAATTATATAATCTAAAAGCTAAATTATTGAAATTGATAGTATTATATCTGCACTTCATAAGTTTACCTTCCACCCCATTGGTTTTGTGGGACAATCCTTCGACTAAAGTTATCTGGTAAACTACTTACAAGGTCAAGACTTTGCGAGCGTAAGATTCGTCAAGCTCTTAATCTTATAAGCCCATGACATCGCAAGCACATACCATGGGGATCACACTCTTAACATGTATAGAATACGTGTCATTCATACATAACATGTATTGGTTGTACTAACATGACATCCCATACCTACAAGTAAAGGGTATCAATAGGTCAATTGAGCTTCAAGAAGTACGAAACTAATACTGAAATAATATGTGGTATCTCGAGAAAGATCAACGACTCCAATTTATAAGACCATCAATTACCAAAGAATAAAGATCTCTCTTTACACCCTCACTTTGAAGTATATATCTTTCTTTCTCTCTTGTACTCTTACATTCTAAAAGAATCATACTTTAATTATCTATAATCACCTATGACTCTCCATTTGACGGGTGAACTGTTGCAAACTATCATAATCCCAACTTTATATCAATAATAAAAATTTAAAAATATTAGGAATACAAAATATTTGCACAATGGTTTTTATTATTATATATTTTTAGGATTTTTAACAAAAAATTGACTTTTTCATTATATTTTGGTTCATTGTCATTGTTATTTTTGTAAATTATGACCTTTCATATTCTTTTAAAAATTTTATGACTTTTAATTATTTTTATTTTTTGAAATATTTCAAGATAATTTTACGACAAGAAAATATTGTTGTATACCCTTGTCTTCCCTTCGCTGTTTGGCAGCTTTTTAATGAAGAAAACTACATTGTCTGATGTTAGCAAAAGAAAAAGGGAAAATATGGCAGACTTGGGAGTCACTTTGTAGTACGTTTGGGAGAATCTAACATAAGCTTTCCTAAACAATACATAACAAAAGTAAAGCCAAAAAGTATTCGCTTATCGCAAAATATACCTATATTACATATAAATTCCTTTTTCTTAATTGATAGTTCAAAATTTTTAAAAAACAATAAAATATATCAATAATTTTATATAAATTAAAAAAAAAAATTAAATAGCTTGAACTACAACCTTGAAAAAAAAAATCTTAAAATGATAATAAACTTTTTTTTTTTTTTTTGCTTCATTCAAGCTGTTCTGTTGTAACACAACAACAACAAAAAAGCAGTTCAGGAAAACAATTACGATTGCCTCTATAGGCATTTATAAAATCCAAATCAGACTTTTCAAAAACATAACTAAAGCTCACCACCATGCATTGAACATATCACCATGTTCAATACCTGTTGTAGCCAATGTTGCAGCCATTTCATTACCTCTTTGATAAGCTTTTGAAAATGCTACCTCACCCACTCGAGTAATTCTCCTTTCAATATCTATGAATGTTGTTTGTAACGACCAATGTAACAACCCAATTTTGATAGTATTGGAAACATTGTTTTAGGAGTTACAAAATTTTTGACAATAAAACGAGTAACTATTAGCTTAAAAGATATGAATATCGATAGGGTCATAATTATTTTTATGAGGAATCTAAATGAAGGAGTTGTTAATTAAATAAAAGAATCAGTCTCGGAATACTACTAAGTGTTTCGTTGTAGACGCCATATTTACAACTTGACACATATATTTGCGGAAAGCTTAAAATCTACGTAAAACGGGAGTACGTTTGTGGGCGGTCAAGTTGTTGGCGCCGTTACCTGGGAGGCAACGCCTTAGTAAATTTTATTCCTTCTTTGCTAATAAAATAATTAGAAAAATTTTAGGTTATAGATACGATTTTATTTTATTTTATTTTATTTATTTTTCATATTTCGTTTTCTCTACTCTTTATTTAATTAATTTTGGTTTATGACTCGAAGCTAAAGAAACTTGGTTGATCCCATTTCTAACCCCGAATTGTTAATTAGACGTAATCACAAAAACCAACAGGCAAAGCAAAACCCACCATCTAAGGAAAGAGAAGAAAGAATCAATCCAATAGAAGATCCTGCTATCAACGTAAGAAATGCTCATATACCTCCGTAACTCCCTACAAACGAACCAATGGCGAAAGCACAAAAAACTTTGAGGGAATATCCTTACGCACTTTAGATCTAGCTCAAGGGATTATTGCTAGACCCACGATCGCCGCTAATAACTTTGAAATAAAATCAGTAATGATTCAAGGTTATTGACAACTGTAATAATTAAAGAAATATGATAGGAATCTTGAATCAATGACTTGTATGAGAAAAGAACCAGCGTTATTGGAATGTGACCCACTTTCTATATGAAAAATAATTGAAAACAAGACTAGAATCGAATAGACCCCAACCCGTTGTTTATGAAATAATCAAGAACTAAAGGTATAGAAAAGAAAGAAGAACACCACAAAACAATAAGCCTTGATAAGTTCAGTATGTATGTTCTAAAAAACTCAAGAGAGAATTTCTCACAAATTGTATATTCATTCCTCAGTAGCCAACAAGGTTCTGTTTAAAGATTATTTATAGACACTTTTGTGACTATTCAAATGCCTATGAGAGACGTTTCATATTCAGTCATTAACTAAAGTTAATACAAGCACTAATTTAATTTTAACTCTTTTAGGGAAGTCAATGAGTCATGTCTCTTCATTAGAATCTGATGTAGTTGAAAAGGCATGACATTTCTCCTTAATGAAGATTTATTGTATCCTTAATGTGTGTCTCTTCATTAGGATCTGATGTAGCTAAAAAGGCATGGTATTTCTCCTTAATGAAGACTTATGTAACCTTAATGTTTTTATTGGTTGTCCCTTCAGGTCCTTTGAAACCGATTTGTATTAGCTTGTGTAACAACCTCTTAAATGACATCTTGATGAAGGTTAAAGACTATAAAAAAACGTTCAGACTTGAAGAGTCTCCTATGGTCCATTAAACAACCTCTATAATGTTCTTTAAATAGCTTCGAAACCGTCTAACTTGAAGAGTATTTAGTCATATGAAAAGCCACCTGCAAAAAATAAATATTCAAGCATTAAACTGAAAACACTCATAACAAACAAAACATTTAATAATGCAGATTACTAAACAAAGATGCATTTAACAAACAAGACACTTAATGATGTAGATTATTAAACAAAGATGCATTTAATAAACAAAACACTTAATGAAGCATAATTAAAGAAAAACACAAATTTATGCAAATATGCTTAATAAACAATGGATAAAACGTTGCAAAGTTGATGCTCCTTGTTTAATTCAAATTGAAATGTAGATTGTTCCAATTCAGCCCAAATGGCTTGTATGAGAACATTGAGCGACTCCTTAAGCTTTCTACCCCTCGCCCTTAGAATTGGTTCCATAGGTACGTGCAATGCATCTTCAATTATTGGAACCTACACATTTGGAACTAAGGTCATTCCCATGCTTACATCATCCCCTCCCTCTTCGAAAAGATTTGTCTTCAAATAAGAATCTGCATAGAATGGAGATAAATCAGAAACGTTAAAATTTGCGTTAACATTGTACTCACCTGGGAGATATATCTTATAAGAGTTATTGTTAATTTTCTCCATAACTCGAAAAGGACCATCTCCTATTGGAAGGAGTTTAGATTTTTGTTGGGCAGGAAACCATTCTTTTAGCATGTGAACCCAAACCAAATCTCCGGGGTCAAATACAATTTTCTTTCGTCTTTTGTTTGCATGTTCCACATACTGCTCCATCCTCTTTTCAATATTATCCCGAACCTTCTTATGAAGTTGTCTAACAAATTTAGTCTTTCTTTTACCATCTAAATTGAAAAATTCATTAGCAGGTAAAGGAATTAAATCCAAAGGTGTAAGAGGATTAAAACCATACACTATCTCAAATGGAGAAAATCTAGTGGTAGATTGCATACTTCAGTTGTATGCAAATTCAACATGTGGTAAACACACCTCCCACGTCTTTAAATTTCATTGAATTATAGCTCGAAGCAACGTTGACAACGTACGATTTACAACCTCAGTTTGTCCATCAGATTGGGGATGACATGTAATGGAGAACAAATAGTTTAATGCCTAGCTTACCCTATAAGGTCTTTCAAAAGTAGCTCAAAAACTTGGTATCTCGATCAGACATAATGCTTTTTGGAATTCCATGTAATCTAACAATTTCCTTGAAAAACAAATTAGCAATATACTTTGCATCATCAGTTTTTCGACAAGTTATAAAACGAGCCATTTTAGAGAAACAGTCCACCACAACAAAAATAGAATCTTTCCCACTACTAGACCTTGGCAAACCTAACACGAAATCCATTGAAATATCTATCCAAGGTTCCATGGTATCGGTAATAGGATGTACAAACCATGAGGATTTACTCGTGATTTAGCCTTTTTGCAGATTATACAATTTTGACAAAGACGCTCGATGTCTCGTCTCATTTGTGGCCAAAAAAAATATTCATGCAAAACATCTAGAGTTTTTGTAACTCCAAAGTGTCTCATTAAGCCTCCCCTTTGGGCTTCTTTTACAAGTAGCTCTCGAATAGAACTCCTTCGTATACAAAGCTTAGTTTCTCGAAAAAGAAATTCATCATGCATAAAAAACTTACCAAAAGCTTCTTTTTCACAAGTTGCAAAGACATTGCCAAAATCAAAGTCATGTTCATAAAAATCTTTTATGTGCTCAAATCCAAGCAATTTAGCATCCAAAGTAGTAAGCAATACATACCATCGAGATAATGCATCAACAACTACACTTTCCTTACCTTGCTTGAATTTAATGACATAAGGAAAAGTGTCAATAAATTCTACCCATTTAGCATGTCGCTTGTTGAGTTTGTGTTTGCTCTTTAAATGTTTAAGAGATTCATGATCAGTGTGAATCACAAATTCTTTCGGCCAAAGATAATGCTACCAAGTCTCTAATACTCTAACCAAAGAATATAATTCTTTATCGTACGTAGGGTAGTTCAATGTGGCTCCACCCAACTTCTCGCTAAAATATGAAATTGGTTGTCCTTCTTGCATAAAAATTGCTCCAATACCTATTCCTGACGCATCATATTCTATTTCAAAAGTTTTAGCAAAATCAGGTAAGGCAAGCAATGACGCATTAATCAATTTTTCCTTAAGTAAATTGAAAGTTTTTTCTTGTGGCTCTTCTCACTTAAATCCCATAGTTTTTAGTTAAAGGAGTAGCTATACTACTAAAATCTTTAACAAACCTGCGGTAGAAGCTAGCAAGTTCATGAAAGCTTTTAACATTACTTACACTCGTGAGTGTTAGCCAATCCTTGATTGCATAGACCTTTTCGTCGTCTACTTCAATTCCTTTTGAACTCATGGTGAAACCTAATAATACCAATTTATCAGTGCAGAAAGAACATTTCTTAAAATTTGTAAACAATTTTTCTTTTCGCAACACCTCCCAAATAAGTTTCAAATGATTAACATGATCTTCGAAACACTTGTTGTAAATTAATATATCATCAAAGTGAACTACACAAAACCTACCAATAAATGCTCGCAAAACATGGTTCATAAGTCTCATAAATATGCTAGGTTTATTGATTAAGCCAAATGACATTACCAACCATTCATACAAATCGTGTTTTGTCTTGACATCAGTTTTTCGTTCATCACCTTGTTGCTTTTGAATTTGGTTATAACCACTTTTAAGATCAATCTTGGTAAAAATGCTGAACCCATGTAGTTCATCAAGCATGTCATCTAATTGAGGAATAGGGTGTTGATACTTTATCATGATTTTTTTTACAACACGACAATCGATGCACATTTTTACAATATGATAATCGATGCACATTCTCCATGTTCCATCCTTCTTTGGAACTAACAAAACAAGAACGACACATAAGCTTAAACTTTCTCGCACATAACCTTTTTCCATAAGCTCGTGAATTTGTCGTTGTAACTCTTTGGTCTCCTTCGGGTTCTTCGGTAAGCTGGTCGGTTCATAATTGTGCCTCCCGAAATAAAGTCAATTCGATGTTCAATTCCCCTTAGCGGTGGTAGTCCATCAGGAATCTCATTGGGAAATACATCTTGAAAATCCTGCAAGAGAGAAACAATTGCACTAGGAGGATTTCCGTAAAGTTCATTAGTGCTAAAATATGCCTCTTTTTACAAAAGTATAAGTAGTGGTTGGTAAGTCAAAACAGCTTTCTCAACCTCTCTACCTTTTGCATAAAAATTCAATTTATTTTTTCGTTTAATCTCTTTTCTTACCATAGACTCTTTTTCTTGTTCTTTTATTTTTTTCGCTCTCTTTTTCTTTTCGCTCATGCTCTTTTTCTTTTTTCTTTTTTGTATTCTCTCATATTTTTCTCTTTTTCTTTTGTTGTTACCTCACACTCTTTCGTTTTTGTTTTTCCACTCTCTTCCTTCAAATGTACTTGATCTTCATACACTTGTTTGGGTGTCATGGGTAAAAGTGTGATGGGTTTCTCGTTGAATTTGAAAGAATAGCGGTTGGTGAATCCATCATGGATAACTTTCTGATCATATTGCAATGGACGACCAAGTAAAATTTGCTTCGCATGCATGGAAACAACGTCACATAACACCTCATCTTTGTACCTTCTGATGGTAAATGACAGCATCACTTGTTTTACCACCTTGACCTCACCTCCATCATTCAACCATTATAGTTTATATGGTTGTGGATGTTCAGTCGTGGGCAATCCAAGTTATTCGACCAAAGTCGAGCTTGCTACATTCGTGCAACTACCGCCATCAATAATCATGCTGCACGTTTTTCCCTTGATGTGGCAACAGGTGTGGAATACATTCTCCTTTTGCTCCACCCCTTCTTTAGCTTGTGTGCGTAAAGCACGTTTTGTTACAAGTAGCTCACTTTTAATCGGAAACTTGACTTCACTCTCATATTTCACTGGTGGCATGTCATTATCTGTTTCTCCCTCGGATTTAATCTCTCCATTGTCCTTGAGAGTCATAAAAATTTTGATTTAGGCATTGGCTGGTAATGTACCCTCTTCCCAAGCAATTAAAACATTTGATATATCGAGAATGACTCATTGATCCTTCCACCTTGTTCTTATTTGAAACAAAATCTTTTTAGTATCTTTAAAAGTTTCAGATTTACCTTTCACTTGAGGCCTCACATCCTTTTTTTGGCACTTTGGTTCTATGTATAGGATGAACCTGAATGGTGTGTCACCCTAGTAGAACCTTTTCTTTTAAGTTGTCTTTCTACTTTTATGGCCATGTGAACCATGTCGGTTAATTCAACATAATGCTGCAACTCAACAACATTGGCAATCTCTCGGTTTAAACCCACTAAGAACCTTGCCATTATGACCTCACGATCCTCCTCAAACATTGGCACGAATCATCATAATTTCCATCTCTTTGTGATAATCCTCCACACTCTTGTTCCCTTGGATAAGAGTTTATAACTTTTTATAGAGGTCCTTTTGGTAATGGTTTAGAATGAACCTCTATCTCATTATGGCTTTTATTTCTGCCCATGTCTCCACCGGATGCTCTCCATTTCTTCTCCTAGACATGGTTAGTTGGTCCCGCTATCAACGTAGGAAACACTCATATACCTCCGTAACTCCCTACAAATGAACCAATGGCAGAAGCACAAAAAACTTTGAGGGAATATCCTTACCCACTTTAAATCTAGCTCAAAGGAGTACTGCTAGACCCACGATCGCTGCTAATAACTTTGAAATAAAATTAGTAATGATTCAAGGCTATTAACAACTGTAATAATTGAAGAAATATGATAGAAATCTTGAATTAATGACTTGTACGAGAAAAGAAACAGCAGTATTGGAACGTGACCCACTTTTTATATGAAAAATAATAAAAAACAAGACTAGAATCGAATAGAACCTAACTCGTTGTTTATGAAATAATCAAGAATCAAAGGTATATAAAAGGAAGAAGAACATCACAAAGCAATAAGCCTTGATAAGTTCAGTATGTATGTTCTAAAAAACTCAAGAGAGAATTTCTCACAAATTGTATATTTTTTCCTCATTAGCTAACAAGGTTATGTTTAAAGATTATTTATAGACACTTTTGTGACTATTCAAATGCCTACGAGAGATGTTTCATATTCAGTCATTAACTAAAGCTAATACAAGCACTAGTTTCATTTTAACTCTTTTAGGGAAGTCAATGAATCATGTCTCTTCATTAGAATCTGATGTAGTTGAAAAAGCATGATATTTCTCCTTAATGAAGACTTATTGTATCCTTAATGTGTGTCTCTTCATTAGGATCTGATGTAGCTGAAAAGGCATAGTATTTCTCCTTAATGAAGACTTATGTAACCTTAATGTGTTTATTGGTTGTCCCTTCAGCTCCTTTGAAACCGATTTGTATTAGCTTGTGTAACAACCTCTTAAATGGAATCTTGATGAAGGTTAAAGACTATAAAAAAACGTTCAGACTTGAAGAGTCTCCCATGATCCATTAAACAACCTCTATAATGTTCTTTAAATAGCTTTGAAACTGTCTAACTTGAAGAGTCTTTAGTTATATGAAAAGTCACCTGCAAAAATAAATATTCAAGCATTAAACTTAAAACACTAACAAACAATACATTTAATAATGCAGATTACTAAATAAAGATGCATTTAACAAACAAAACACTTAATGATGTAGATTATTAAACAAAGTTGCATTTAACAAACAAAACAGTTAATGAAGCATAATTAAAGAAAAGCACAACTTTATGCAAATATGCTTAATCAACAATGGATAAAACGTTGCAAAGTTGATGCTCCTTGTTTAATTCAAATTGAAATGTAGATTGTTCCAATTTAGCCCAAATGGCTTGTATGAGAACATTGAATTACTTCTTAAGCTTTCTAGCCCTTGCCCTTGTAATTGGTCCCATAGGTACGTGTAATACATCTTCAATTATTGGAACCTTCGCATTTGGAACTAAGGTCATTCTCATGCTCATATAATAAGCTTTAGAGAAATCCAACTTAAAGATCAAATTGCCCCCAATATCAGCCTTCTTCTTCATCGAATGGATAACTACATTTGCAATTAAAATTCCACAAAATATCTGTCTACCTTTGATAAAAGTAAACTGCGTTTCACTCACCACCTCACCAGTTATCTCCCTAACTCTTTGAGATAAGACCTTTTCCACTATTTTATACAACGAACTTACCAAAAAATTAGTCTAAAATCTAAAATTTTATTTGGATTTTCAGTTTTGGAAATGAGAGCAATGAATGAAGAGTTGATGCTCCTTTCAAGCTTCCTAGTTCTAAAGAAATCTGACATCATTCTATAAAGATCCCCTTTTACAATATCCCAACATTTCCTATAAAGTTACATGTTGAAACAATCTAGTCCAGGGGCTTTTGATTCATCACAACTCCACACTTCTTCTTTTATCTCTTCCCTCGAAAAAGGTTCCTCCAATTTCACAACATCCCCTTCCTTTAACCTCTTAAAGTTGAGCTCCATATCCATTTTCCAATTCCTCGATGGAGAGTTGAAATAATTCCTAAAAAAATTATATACCCTTTTTTTCAACTCCTTTGGTTCAGTGCACCATGCTTTCCCGATTTTCAACCTATATACCATCTTCTTTTTAGCTTTTATCTTCATAGGTCTATGAAAAAATGCAGTGTTTTCATCTCCTTCTTTTAACCAAGTGATCTTGGATTTTTTTCGTCAAGTCAATTCTTTGAATTTAATTGCTTCTCATAATTCAAAGTTCAAACTTTTAGCTTCTCCATTTCAAGCTCATTCAGTTTTCTATGATCACTACTTTCACTTACTCCTTTATCATCTCTTCACTATAAATTATTCTTCTGTCTAATTCTTTTCCAACATTCTTGTTCCATTTCTTAAAAGCTCCCTTAAGCTTTCTTAATTTCACAGCCCTTCGCCCATTCAGACTATTAATTTTTTACCATTCTTTATTAATCAGCCCCAAACATTCATTCTTCTTGAGCCACGCACTTATGAACTTAAACGACCTTGGTCCCCAATCCACTAATTCATTTCCTAACAGAATAGGTATGTGATTCGAGATATATCTCTTTAATACATGATGTTGTAAATCCTTTAACTGTACCAACAAAAATCTATCAAGTCTGCTTCATTTATTATCTGGGCCATACCAAGTGAACTTTTTCCCCAACAAAGGCAAGTCTATAAGTTTGCAGTTATTAAAAAAGCTATCAAAATTCCGAGACACCTTCTCTGTTCCCAAGCAATTGCTTCTTTCGAACCTATTTCTTACCACATTAAAGCCTCCTATAATTCATGGACTAATAAAATAAATTCTTGAATCAATCAACCTCCATAGATTTTTTTGCTCAGACAAGTTGTTGGACACATACACGTTGATCAACATCGCCTCCATATCTTCTTGCAACCACTTTCCTTCAATCACAACAAATCTATTATTGTAGCAATTTTTAGAAACCTTAAACCCATCTTTATCCCACATTGTTAATAGCCCACTTGACCTCCCAATTGTTGCTGCAAACCTGAATTCGAAATTATCATCCCCCACATTTTCCTCACTAATTCCTCAAATACCAACTCTAATTTAGTTTCCTGTAGAAAGCAGACATTTGCCCTTAACATTCAAATTAATCTTTTGACAAACTTGATTTTACCATCTGATCCCAAACCCCTTATGTTCCAAGAGACTATTCTCATGTTTTCCAATCAAATTATCTATTAACTATAAACACCAGGATCGAATAAAATCGCCTGGATCCTTGTCTTTACAACATCTGTTTCCTACACATTCCTTCCTCTATTGTCCCTCTAATCTCCTAATTTCATCAATTATAACTTCCTTGTCTCCCCGCACACTGAATCCCAACTTCTTCCCCACTTCCCAGCTCCTCTTTGCTTCCCTTAAAATGACTCTTTTACGGTTGCTAATATTCGAATCGAACAGTAATAGGTTTACCATTAAGTATTCGTTCCTCTTTCCTCTCTCTTTTCTCACCCTCAATCCCTCGTTTGTTTTTCCTTTATCGTTAGAACACAATCTTGTATTTCACGCATGGAACGAATCCTTTTGTTCAATAATTTTTTTTCTTTTATTTTTATTGTTTGAAAAAATTCTGCTTCTATTTCTAAGCTTATTTCCCGATCCTCTAATCCTCTTGCTTCTATTTTATTGTTTGATTTTTTTTTTGTAATCTTAGGCTACTCTCTTCATTTGATATCTGCCTTTCCTACCCTATTAAGCCCATTCCCATTCCCTTATTAATTTGCAAATATAACCCCTCTTTCGGATCCACTTGTAACATCTAGCCCATATTTAAAATATCTTCATTGACCCTATCTAATACTTTGCCAGCTTCTTCTTCCCTTGCAGGTACAATCCCTTTGCTCTATATTGATTTTTCTCCTTCATTTATTACTTTTGTAGACATTCCCTAACACTCTTTTTCATTTTCTCCTTCCACGATGTTGATTGCATTTATTTCGTCCACCGAGTCATTTCATCTGCCCTCTAGAGGTTGCTCCATTTCTAATCTAGTCATCGAACTGACTTTTGATGTTTTTCCATCTTCTTCCTCTATTTGTGCCCCTATTTTCATTGGTTTATCATTTTCCAATTCCGTCAAACCTCTTTCTTTAATTCCGATCGAAAATTTTTCGTCTCCTACCTTCAACATTATCAAATCTTCTAACAGATATGGTTACTTGATCGAAATCAACATCTCTATTGTCTCAAAGTTGTTTTCTTTATTCCAATTATCACCCAAAGATATCAACTCACCCCATACACCGACCACTCTTTTAAATGTCTCATAATTCTAGCAATATAATGGCACCCCTGAAACGTCAATCCAAGCCACACTCTATGTCATGAAGTTCTTCTCTAACCAAGGTTCTATATTTATGAGGAATTCTCTCAGATATGCCCAATCGTTTTGCTTCAAGATTTCCATTATCTCTTCATCAGGTATTGATCGCGTCTGTAACGTCACAGTAGTTGTGCAAGCGGACACACATCGATGCAAATATAGTTGATTGAACAATTCTTTCGGATATCAATTCCACGAGGAATGGTTTCTTGATGTTCAGTTGTTGAAGCAACTAATACTAGTATTAGATGAAATGTCAGTAAAGATGTTAGCATAATTAAGTTAATCTGCACATTAAAATAGTCAAAATTACCAGTGTAATAAAAGTTAATTGTCAGTGCAACTAAAAGTAAATCAAATTGTTGTTGAAGTGTTGATAATTTAAAATCCATAAAAGTAAAGGTTTAATCAAGTGTAAAGGATTAGAGTCGTAACGTTGGATGCATCGACAAGGTATTGTATAGATTAATTGTCATAGCATTGAGGTTCCAATGAATTCTTAACAGCTACAGCTCCCTGTTTAATCAAGGCTCAAGTACCCATAATTATCCCATCTCTAGATGTAGGCAACAATGTGTTCTTCAGAACAAGTGATAGAATCTCTTCCAATCCCAAGCAGCTCTCGCTTAACTTGCTTGTTAACTCAACTTCTCACTGCATTTCTCGATGTCGGTAGACTGCACTTCCACTCTCGTGTTTAGTGCATTTGAATTCAAGAAAAGAGATGAGAAAGATTAAGTAAGGTTCAAAGTAATCTAACACTGAAAGATATTCTCATATTCATTCAATTGTCAAGAGTAATTCATCAACATAAAGAGAGGGGTCAACAAATACAATCGAAGCTTACTATCTCTAAACCACTAGGACTATTCCTTAACTGCTCCTCTTGTGCCTGCACCAAGTACTCCTCGTCAGAAGTGGTTTCTCCTTCGCTCAGTTAGCTCACCATTCTCCATCTTAAAATCTCAAAAAACACAAAGTAATTTCAAATTTAATTCCTTCAACTCTTGGTATTTTTTTCTTCATCTTCTTTCCTCTATTTATAGGCTCAAGAAATTATAGATTTCCTCCATTCTCAAATCCAATTACTTTGTAGAACTGATTTGTTTGTGAAGATTCATATGCCACCACATCTATGGTCACAATTTCAAGCTGAATTTGTGGCTGCATTCTGAATTCTTTTTAGCCTTGATCTACCGAGATGCGTCCTAGCGTTGACAATTTTAGGACGCAATATACATGCTACATGTGATGACATTAGTGCATAAAAAGAGATAAATAACAAGAATATAAACCAAACAGCAATGAGTTAGAAAACATAAAAACTAAGTATGAAATGCCTAATATGCATACTAAATATGGCACCAAAGAGACAATTAATACACAAATTTAGTGAGAAAATAGGTGTTATTTCTAATGCTATCACACCCCTAAACTTGAGTTTTTACATGTCCTCAAGTAAACAAAAATTAACTAAATCACAATCAAATATGTCACTGCAATTATTATTCTTACAACTTAAATTTTCTAGGATCCTAATGTACAAATTGCATTCACATGATAGAATAATGTGCTGACAATTTAGAGATATGAACAATTAAACTGCAACATCACTCATGTTAGTAACTTGCTTTGAATCTTATCCTTTCTTAAACCAATACAACATTTATAGCAATATTTTTTTCTTTTTTCTTTTTCTCTTTCTTTTCTTTTTCTCAATTTTTATAAGTGACTGAAAGATGTCATTGCTTTACTTTACCTAGGTTTCTGGGCAGTAACGATGGGGTTCAAGATTCAAAGATTGCTACTAAGCATTCATTACTGAAGCAACTCAATTATTCATTCAAAAATAGAAGAGCTCAATATTCATTCAGATTCATCCAATTCACACATCAGCATCCCAATCAATTCAAGATAAGAAACAAATAAAATTCAAATATATGGGTGCAATCGCATTTCCATTCACACAATATCCCCCCTAAACTTAATGTCTACATTGTTCCCAATGCACTGACAATAATATATATATACAAATAAGAATGGAAATGCAACTATAATGCAACTAAATTAACAAAAGAAATGTAATGACAAAATAAAATGCGATGACAATAAAAATGTATGCAATCTACCTACAGAAAAGTAAACTAACTCATTCTTGCGCAACCGATGCAGTGGTTTCTTTGGTTTTCTTTTTCTTCTTCCTTGGGCATTCACCTTCCTCTTTGTGTTTTCTTTTATAGTCCTTGTGCCTCTTTTTTTGTCCTTCGGACCAACCAGATCGGCAGATTGCTCCACTTCAGCTGGTTAGGTGGTGGCCTCATCGGTAGTCACATTTGATGGATGGACCTCAGCAAACTGGGCCACATAGGGCACAATAGCTAAAGATTAAACTCCTTCGCACTGCTGGTAACTACCTCAGCTTAGCTCGCATCATGTGGAGCCATGTCGTCATTAGATGCCCCCACACTTACGGGTGTGCCGTCAATATCCTCAATGATATTTTTCGAGGCATCTTCCTTCTTTTCTTTCTGCTTCTCTAGAGGGTCCTTTATCTCATGTTCTTCTTCTTCTTCTTCTTTTTCATTCTCTTGGCCTTCAGCTTGTTCTGCACCTTGATCCCCAGGTTTCTCTGGTTCAGTTGTGGCAATGTCAGCACCATCCTCTACGTCCACTCCCACGAGGGTATCCACCTCCTCAACCATAACTGCCATATTTGCGTCGAGGTTATTCGAGAACTCTTCTTCGAACAAACTGGCTATAGTTTAGTAGCAATCTTCCATATCATTAGAATGCCCCTCGTAATCTGAAATGTGTATTCTTGTTGGAGAGGAGACATGTTGAGGCCTACCATCAGGAGTAGGCTATTCGAAGGATAAGGGAGCTTCCCTAACAATGGGTGCAAAGATAAGGAACTCAGGCAAAGGATTTGGACTCAGCCTTCTCAGTGCATAGACAATAGACTTGTTCCACACTCTTGTGTACGCATAAAATAAATTTTTTTATAGTCATCTCCTCCAATGTGCTGACAATACGCATTTGGCTCATATCAATGCGATTAATGCTTATTTCCATTTCAGCCAATTTCTTTCTCAACTGGGGTCTGTGGGTGCATCTGCCTATTTTTCCTTCTTCTTCCTTTTTCTTTGTCCTTCTTATTTGATGCTTCCTTTACCATCGGAGTCTCTTGGCCTCAAGTCATTCTCTCTATGGAGATATCATTGATAGGGCTCGTATTTTCTAATACCACCTCCCCATTATGGGGTACAATGCCCTTTTGTTTGTAGAGTAGCATGATTAAGGAGGGAAAAGGTAATATACATGTTTGCTTAGAGGCGGCCTCAGCAATCTGGTCATGGAGGATGACGCCGACATCAATGTGACGGCCCTTTAAAATTGAATACAGAATGCACATATGGTCTAACATTGTTGTGGTGCTGTGTACAAGGTAGGATGCAGCTATTCACAAAATGGAACCACACCTTGCTATAGGTCGTTAGATATCGACGGTGCATGGTAAAGTTGTGCGGACCAGTGCCTGTCTAGATGACACCATCAACACAAAGATCTTTCAGCATCTGGTTTATACTTTCATCAGTTAGTTCTTGCACAAATGGAGTGTGGTCATCTACCTTCTCAAGAATCCGAAGCAGAACGTTGATATGGGCAGCACTCTAGCTTATTAAGCCCTCTCTTACAAAAATGAACTCTTGCTCAGAATCGACAAGATTTGTGAAAAATTCTCCCACCATTGTAGGGGAGTATCCGGCTGGTAGATGGTCGCAGAAGAATTCCCAGCCCAGCCTACTGATGGTTCATGCGTGATCACGTCTGAAACGTCACAGCGATTGTGCAAGCGTACACACGTCGATGCAAGTTTAGTTGATAGAAAATTCTATCGGATATTGATCCCATGAGGAAGTGGGTTTTTGATGTTAATTATCGGAGCATTTAATACATAAAATGAGTAAAATGTAAGTAAGGATGTCAGTGCAATTACGTCAGATTTGCACACTAAAATAGTTAACATTGTCAATGCAATCATAGTTCAACGTTAGAGGTTAAATGTTAATGTACTCAAAGTAAATCAAATGTGTTGAGTGTTGAATGCTTAATATTTAAATGCATGAAATGTAAAAATGATCAAGTGTGAAAGGGTAGAAATGGTTCACTAATTCTGCTAAGTTGCAACATTGGATGTGTCGACAAGGTAAAGTATAAATGGATTGTAGTAGCAACAAAGTTCTTTTGAGTTCTTAACAATAACAACTCTCTGTTTAATCCAAACTTAAATACCCATAATCACTCCACCTCTCAGTGTGGGTAATGTTGTGCATTCAAGAACAAGTGATTGGAGTTTAATCTCAAGCAGCTCTCGCCTAACTTACTTGTTAATCCAACTTTTCACCATATCTCTCGATGTCTCGGTAGACTACAATTTCACTCTCGTGCTTAAAGCGGTTAAATCCAAGAATAAACAATTAAGCAGCATAAAATAAGAATCAAAATGATCTAGCATTAAAAGACACTCTCGTATTCATTTAATGTTATCAAAATCCATCATCATTAAAGAAGAATTAAAGAGTACAATCAAAGCTTACTATCTCAAGACTACTAGGACTACTCCCTAATTGTTCCTCTTGCCTTGCATCAAGCACCTCTCGTCAGAAGTGGCTGCAGACTTGCTTCATCAACTTCCCAATTTCTAGTTAAATCTCCAAAACCACACAGAATTTGTAGATTTCAATCCTTAAATTCTTGATTATTTCGTCATTCTTTGTTCGTCTATTTATAGCCTTCAAAATGTTACAGGTTTCAACCTCCATTCTCAGATTCAGATCTAGATTTTTGCAATTGTCAAAGTTGGTTAGAGTACAGCTGTGCACTCACGCAGATCTAGTGTGTTCTTCAGAGATCTGCAGGTTGTCGCTACATTGCTGGTCATAATTTGAGATTGTAATTGCGGTGACACTTGTGATATTTCTGTGCTGGTGCTTCTAGATGTAAATTAGTTGAGTCTACTCATTTGAGGTTCAAATTCAATGCGGCGACATTTCTTGGTCGCAATCCAAGCTGATCTTATAGCTGCATTTTGCCAATATTGATTTTTTGGGCTGAGCTCTTGCGCTGACAATTCTAAGGCGCAATATATCGGCTGCTTGCGTCGACATTAGTACAAAAATAGATAAAAATAACAAGAATTTAAACTAACTAGCAATGAATTAGAAAATATGAAAACTAAGTATAAAATGCTTATGATGGATGCTGAATGAGATATAAAAGAGACAATTAAAACATTAAATTAGGGAGAAAATATATGTCATTTGTAATACCATCACACGCCAAACTTAAGTTTTTACTTGTCCTCAAGTAAAAAAAAATTAGCAAAGTTACAGGCAAAAATGTCACCATAATCAATATTCTCACAACTTGAATTTTCTTGAATCCTAATGCACAAATTGGATCATATGATAGAATAATGTGCCGATAATTTATAGGTATGAACAATTAAAACTGCAACTTCATTAATGCCAGTATTATGCCTTGAATTTTAATCTTCCTTAAACCAATACAGCATTCTTAGCAAACATTTTTTTCTTCTTTTCTTTTCTCTTTTATTTTTTTTCTTTTTCTCAATTTCCTTTTTTAAGTGACTGAGAGATGTCATTGCATTACTCTACCTTTATTCCTGGGCAGTAACAATGGGGTGTAACAAACCCCAGAAGGCATGTAATTGCACCGACACACACTCTTGCAGTGATAGCCTTCGACTAGATGAATTTTCTAAAGTCTACAGCGGAGTGTTCTCCCTTGAAAAAGTCACAATGCACTCACATTGAAGCGTCTTTTATTAATATAATGTCGCTGCAACTGGTCAGTTAGTTCAAGATTCAAGCATCAACACTATTATTCATTACTGAAACAATTTCCATCATTCATTCAAAAATAGAAGATTTATCATTCATTCATATTCATCCAATGTACATCAGCATCCAAACAATTCAAGAATTACACATCAAAATAAAAATTGTAGGCACATTTAAGTTGAAATCTTGTAAATTCTCATTAACTAAAGAAACAAATAAAATTTAAATATGTGGGTGTAAATGCATTTCCATTTCACATTATCTCCCCTCAAACTTAATGTCTTCATTATTCGCAATGCACTGACAATATTATGCAGAAATAATGGAAATGCGACTACAAGGAAACTAAGTTAACAAAATGAATTTAGTGACAAAATAAAATGCATAGACACTAAAAATGCATAAAACTAACTAAAGAAATGTACCAACTTAGGCGTTAGCAATCGATGTAGAAGCTGCTTTAGTTTTCTTTTTATTTTTTGGGCGCTTACCCTCATCTTGATGCTTCTTCTTCTTGTCCTTACGCCTTTTCCGCTTTTTATCCTTCGGACCAACTGGTTCGGTGGATTGCTCCTCCTTGACGGGTTGGGTAGTGGCCTCATAGATTGTCACCTTTAATGGAAGGATTTTTGTGAGCGGTGCCACATAAGGCACAATAGCAAGTGAATTCAATTCCTCAATCTCAATGTAACAACCTCAGCCTGGCTCGCAGTAGGTCGAGCCTCATCGAAGCTGGATGCCCCCACGACATCCTTAACAATCATTGTCAAGGCATCTGTTTCCTTCTCTTCCTGACCTCGGCAGTTCTTTCTCTTTATTTTCTCTTTCCTTCTCTTTTTCTTCTTTATCCTTCAACTGATCATCCCCCTGATCAGTATTCTTGTGCGTATACTGCTCAATCTCAATTGGGCCAGTGTTAGTGCATTCCACTGCATTGACATCCTCCTCCACAACAACCTTTCGTTCAGCCATATTCGCGCCTAGACTGTTGGAGAACTCATCCTCGAATAAGTGGGCATTATTGCGATAATAATCTTTATCAACCTGCGAGTGCTTGTCATCCTTCTCATCATCGAAAATGTAAGTTTGAGTTGGTGTAGGGGCAAGTCTACCATCAGTGGTACGTTGCTCGGAAGACGAGTACTGCATCGTTCGATAGATGGATGGGAAGGCTGGGAAGTCTAGTAATGGAGTAGGGTTGATCTAGCTCAGTGCGACGACAATGGCCTCGTTCCAAACCTTTATATAAGCATAAAATTTGTGTAGCCTAAAATCCATGTCATCCACTATGCTATCTATGTGGATTGATCGCATGTCGATGCGGTCTAGGTGTACTTCCATTAAGGCTAGCTTCTTCACCATGTGAGACTCTATCAGCGCATTAGGTTGATTAACCTTCTTTTTACCCTTTCCTTTATCCCTTTTCTTGGAGGCTTCCTTGGCCACTGGTGTATCTTGGCTACATGTCATCCGCTCAACAGAGATCTCATTGATCGGACCTTTGTTGTCTAAGAGCTCCTCACCATCTTTAGGCACAATGCCTTTTTGTTTACAAAGCATCATAATGAGAGAGGGAAAAGGAAGTATACCAATCTACGTGGCAACTGCTTATACGATCAGGGCATGTATGAGCTCATCGGTGTCGATGTGTCGGTAATCTAGGATAGAATGTAGTAGACACATACGGACTAATGTCGCCATAGTGCTATGGGTTGAAGGCATGATGCGACTGTTGATAAAATGGAACCAAACTTTGCAAAAGGGTGTAAGGTACCTTCTGTGCATTGTGTAGTTTTGGAAGCCATTACCAGTCCAAGTGGCTTTATCGATGCATAGGTCCTTCATCATTTATGCCATACTTTTTCATCGTCCAAACGATGCATAAATGGTGTATGGTCGTCCACTCGCTCCGGAATCCTTAGCAGCACGTTTACCTGTGTAACGCTTCATGGAATAAGCCCCTTCCGTACAAAAAAAAATTCTTGGTCTGGATCTACCAAGTTAGCATAAAACTCCTTGACCCATGTAGAGGAGTAACCAGAAGGGTTCTCGCAAAAGAATTCCTACCCAAGGCGGCTTATAGGACGATGAACATGCTTTCCCAAAGCCTAGTGTGGAGAAAGTTGTAAGCTTTGTTCGGGATGGAGGTTGTATTTTAACATGGTATTTTGGTAGCATTCTTTGGCTGCATTCATTAGAAACAAGACTGGGCCTGTAGATGAGGGTGGTGGTGTGGGTAGAGCCACAGTAGAAGTGGTTGGAGTGCTCTTAGAAGGGGTTTTAGAAGTGTTTCTCGAGACACGAGTTTTTGCCATTGTTAAAGAAAAAGAAAGTTAGAGAAGTTTGCAGAAACAAGTGCTTTGTGAACAGAAAAGAAATGATGAAAGCAATGAAGAAAATGAGTTGTAGCAACAATAAAGGATGTGAGGAGAAAAAGAAGTTGCAGGAGGGAGGTTTTATAACCTAGGTGTGATGATTGGAAAAATTACGGGGAAACATTACGTCTGCAGCCATTAATTACTAGGCTGCAGATCGTACTATTTCATTTTGATCCAACGGTTGGGAGAGAAAGAAATCAATCGGCGCTATTCTTGCTGAAAAAGTAATGCTGACTCATCGCAAAATGCATCGACAATACGTGCTTCGATGCTTCGATAAAAATTCGATTTTTATTTCTGCAAGGAATTTGAAACAACAAAAGTAAAAGTGAAACAAATAAAAGTAAATATCAAAAATGCGTTGACATTATTTAAGTGTGACCAGATTGATGGCCTTGTTTGGTTCTCTTTGACATCTAGGCTCACATAGTGTTTTAGACGTTAGCCATTCACTTTGAATTGTTGTCCATCCTTTAGATTCTCAATTTCACTGCACCATTTTAGAACGCCTTGGCAACTTTGAAAGGGCCTGACCATCTTGATCTCAATTTACCTGGATGCAATTTTAAACGTGAGTTAAATAAAAGTACTAACTGACCAGGGCTAAATTGTCGATGCAAGATGATATCATCATGCCATCTCTTTGTCTTTTCCTTGTATATTACGGCATTCTCATAAGCATGTCAGCGTATTTCTTCCAGTTTAGTGATGTCCAACAATCTTTTTCTTCTAGCAGCATCATAATCCATATTCACCTGTTTGATTGCCCACATGACTCTATGTTCAAGCTCAACTGGAAAGTGACAAGACTTACCAAATACTAACTGATATGGTGACATTCCTAGCGGGGTTTTATAAGCAGTGCGAAGCGTCCACAATGCGTCATGTAGCCGCAAAGACCAATCATTCCTAGATGGATTAACGACCTTCTGAAGTATGCTTTTTATTTTTCGATTGGATACCTCGGCTTGACCATTAGTTTGTGTGTGATACGTAGTAGCCATACGATGCTTCACACCATATCTTTTTAATGCAGTCGCCACTTGGTTACTATAAAAATGAGCCCCTTGGTCACTTATCAATGCTTTTGGTGTTCCAAATCTTGTAAGGATGTATGTATGAAAGAACTTCAACATCGTCCGAGCGTCATCCTTTGGCATTGCAATTGCCTCGATCCACTTCGCGACATAGTCAACAGCCACTAAGATATACACATTTCCAAATGAGATTAGAAATGGTCCCATGAAATCGATACCCCAAATGTCAACGAGCTCTATCTCCATGATTGGTTGTTGGAGCATCTCATTGCATCGAGATATTGAACCAGTGCATTGACAATGATCACATTGTTGTACAAAGTTGTGGGCATCTCGAAACAATATGGGCCAATAAAATCCTAACTGTAAGACTTTAGCAGCAGTCCTTGGTCTACCAAAATGTCCTCCAAAAGAGGCATCATGGCAAAGTCGCAGGATTGAATTCATTTCTTCTTCAGGTACACAGCGACGAATAATAATGTCGGAGCATACCTTGAATAGGAATGGCTAGTTCCAGTGATATTTTTTAGCTTCGCGTATAAACTTGAGCTTCTTGTGACCAATATAACTCATGATTAACTTTCCACACACAAGGTAATTAACAACATCGACGTACTAGGGCGATGCGTCGATAAAAATAATTGCTTGTTTGGAAATGCTTCGACAATTTGGGATGTCTACCCATCTTCACTTCCAACTTCCAGTTAAGACAAGTGGCCAACTACTTGATTCTCAGATCCTTTCCTATCTCTGATTTCTATGTCAAACTCTTGAAGGAGTAAGATCCATCGTATTAGTCTAGGCTTGGCATCTTTCTTTGTAAGAAGGTATTTCAATGCGGAGTGGTCCATGTAAACTATAGTATTTGCACCGACAAGATAAGAACAAAACTTGTCAAATGCGAAGACTATCACTAGCAACTCCTTCTTAGTTGTTGTTTAATTAACCTGCGATTCAGTTAGAGTTTTACTAGCATAATAGATAGAGTGAAATACCTTATCATTTCTTTGGCCTAGTACAGCTCCCACCTCAAAATCACTTGTTGCACATTAGTTCAAACGGTTGCGTCCAGTCCGGTGCCACGATAATTAGGTCTTGTACCAGTTGCTTCTTTATCGTCATGAATGCATCCAGACAGTTTTCATCGGACAAAAATTTTTATTTTGCTCCAGTAATGAGCATAATGGTTTAGCTATCTTGGAAAAATCTCGAATGAATCTTCTATAAAAGCTAGCATATCCAAGAAAGCTTCTTATTACTTTGACGTTGGTGGGTGATGGTAGTTTTTCGATGATTTCCACCTTTTCTTTATCAACCTCAATGCGTTGACAAGATATCTGCTGCCCGAGAACAATGCCTTCAGTTACCATGAAGTGACATTTCTCTCAATTCAAAACTAGATTTGTGTCCTCGCATCTCTTCAAAACTCTCGCCAGATTGTTAGCGCATTGGTCAAAATTTTGTCCATAGACAGAGAAATCATCTATGAATACCTCTAAGGAATCCTCGATCATGTTCGAGAAAATTACCATCAAACATCTCTAGAATGTTACTGGTGCATTGCACAACCCAAATGGCATACGTCGGAAAGCAAAGGTTCCAAAAGGGCATGTGAACGTAGTCTTTGCTAAATCTTCCGGTGTAATGGCAATTTGATTGTATCCAGAGTAACCGTCTAAGAAGCAATAATAGGCTTTACCAACTAGCCTATCTAGCATCTGGTAAATGAAAGACAGTGGGAAATGGTCCTTCTTTGTGGCCACATTCAGTCAACGACAATCCATACATACTCGCCAGCCAGTCACAATGCAAGTAGGGATCAACTTGTTCTTGTCATTGGTCATAACTGTGAAACCACTCTTTTTAGGCACACATTGAACAGAGCTTACCCAAACATTGTCGGAGATAGGGTAAATGATGCCCACATCTAACCATTTGATAATTTTCTTCTTCACTACTTCTTTCATTTCTCATTAAGTTGTCTTTGTTGCTCAATTGATTGCTTCTTTTCATCTTTCAACCTAATTTTGTGCATGCAAAAAGAAGGATTGATGCCTCTGATATAAGCAATGCCCTAGGATATGGCTCTTTTATGTTCTTTCAAAATGGTAGTGAGTTTATCTTCCTGAGTTGTGTTGAGGGGTGCGTTAACAATAACAGGTAATGTCTCGTTGTCACCAAGAAAGACATATTTTAAATGCATTGGAAATGGCTTCATCTCCAAGGTAGGAGCTTTTTCAATAGATGGTTTAAACACTGGGATTTGTTTTTTAGACAAATATAAAGACTCAAATTTCTAATTCTGTCTCAGCTCACAATTGTTAACCTCTTCTTTGTCACTACAATCAGTTAAGATTTCCTTAGTAAATGTTGTTGCATCTTCATCTAACGCTACTAAACTTCTTGCATTGGATTCTTCCGAAATGATTTCATCCAGCATGTCAATATGATGACATTGCTCTTTACTTCTAAACAGAGATGCCTCAAATACACTAAAGGTCACATGTTCATTATTATGACGCATGATAAGTGCTCCTTTGAATACGTTGATAAGTGTGTGTCCCGTTGCTAAAAATGGTCACCCCAAGATAATGAGCACCTCCTTATTTGCTTCACAGTCTATGATAATGAAATCAACAAGGAATACAAACTTATCAACTTGGACAAGGATGTTTTTGATTTGGCCTTCAGGTTGCACTAAGGATCTATCTGCAAGTTGTAATGTCACCATGGTGGACTTCATCAAACCTATTCCTAATTTCTTGAAAGTAGACAAAGGCATAAGATTAATACTTGCTCCTAAATCACATAAAGCCTTACCTAAATAATGATTTCCAATGGAGCATGGGATTGGGAAGCTGCCAGGGTCTTTCATCTTGGTTGGCAACTTATTTGTAAGCACAGTGCTTCACCCATCTGTGAGTACAATCATCTCAATTTCGGATAATTTCTTCTTCTTTGATAATAACTCTTTCAGAAATTTCCCATAGCTGTGTATCTGCACAAGAGCATCAACAAGAGGTATGTTAATATGCAATTATTTCAAAGTAGAGACAAACCTTTGATATTCTTTATCATGGACTTTCTCTTTAAATCTTTGCGGGAATGGAAAAGGTACCGTAGCAGTGAATTGTTATGGAAAACTCAGTGGTGTCGATGTTTGTAGTTGCGTCGACAACTTAGTTGGGCAAACTGTAGGTATAGATGGCACTACAGTTGGTTCCTCTTCATTTTCTTTTACTTGAGTTTCTTCAGTTGCATCATCTTCCTGTTGTTATGGTTCATATGTGTCGACATGGTCTTGATTAGAACTACTTGGTTCAACCGTTTGCTTCTCACTCAGCGTGATTGCTTTACAATGCTCCTTCCCCTTTTGCGTAAGATTCTCAATATCAGTAGGTAGAGTGTCTGGCGATCTAGTGCTGAGATTAGAAGCCAACTGCCCTAGTTGTGCTTCCAATGCTTGAATGGAAGAAGAGTTGCCTTGCACTATTGCTTCAGTTCTCGTGATATGTCCGCGCATAAATACCTCAAGAGCAACCATAGGATCTGACTTAGGTTGAGAAAATTATTGTTGTTGATGTTGATGATGTTGTCCTTGCATATGTGGCAGCACAGATTATTGTGGTTGTAATCGAGATTGTGGTTGCATCAGACTATGTGACTGCATCTGTTTAGATCAAGAATTTATTTACGAATTCTTATTATAATTCTGTTGTGGATTGCTATTGTAACTCCCTTGTCTATAACCTCCTTGATTTGAGGAATTTCCATATCTGAATGTGGAAGCATTTTGATTCCCCCAAGGTTGTTGAGATCGATTATTGTATGAGTTACCAAATGAACTTCCCATGATGTTGTTGACGTAAAAAGCATTTTTTGCATGTTGTGGGCAATCCTCAAAACTATGATTGTCGCTGTAAATTTCATAAGAAAATATCGGCGCATCTAATTGCTGAGCCACTTGAATAGGAGCAACATCATTTGTTCCCTTTATATTCTTTATGATATTGGCCAATGAGGATACCTGCACTGATGAAGCAGAAATAACATCTAACTCAAGAACTCCAAGGTTATATTTTACCTGTGTAGAACGAGATATTGGATATTGATATTTGTTCTGAGCAATCCTCTCTAGAATTCTTACGGATTCATTGTATGTACAATCCAACAAGGGACCATTAGCAGATGTGTCGACAAGGTTCCTTGTCCAAGCATTCAAACCATTGTAAAATATTTCTACTTGGGTCTTTTGCTGAATTCCACGCATTGGGCAGCATCGAAGCAATGTTTTATAACGCTCTCATGTTGTATGTAAATTCTCGTCATCCAGCTGATGATATGCAATAATATCATTTCCTAACCTTGCTTTCATTGTAAGCGAATTGAAATGCAAAACAAACTACGTTGCTAATGCATTCCAAGATGTAATTGATCCTACCGACAATCCCAAGAACCATGTTCTTGCTTTACCCTACAACGAATAAGGAAATAATTGCATTTTCAAGGCATCATCAGGGACACCATGTTGACTAAAGGATGTACAAATAAGCAAAAATGATTTTAAGTGTTCTCTTGCGTCTTCATGAGGAAAACCAGGATATTGCCCATTAGAATTTAATATCTGAAACATCATCGATTTTAGCTCGAAATTTCCAGCTTGGATAGCTAGTCTCACAACCTCTGGTTGTAAATCATCAAGTATAGGCACAACAAAATCTCTTATTATCCTATTTTGCACTTGTTCTTCTTGTAGACGTGGTGGTATATCATTAACAATTTGTGAAAGCACTGGAGGAACTTCATATTGTGGCAGCAATGGTGGTAAATTATTGTTGTTGTTGTTACCAATCATTTTACTTTGTTCTTGCCTTCTTCTCTTAAATGTTCTCTCAAGCTCTGGATCAAAGCTCACAATGTCCTTAGGATTTCTCCTTGTGGACATACAACACTTACAAAATTGAAAAAGAAAACAATAAAAAAATAAACAGATTAGTAAAGATTAAAAGTTAAGTAAGTAGAATTAATTGCAACTACAAAAGTAAACATCAAACAAATGTAAATTTCTCTGGCAATGGTGTTAAAACTTGGTCGCGTCTGAAATGCCACAGTGATTGTGTAAGTATACACACATCGATGCAAGTATAGTTGATAGACAATTCTATCGAATATCGATCCCATGAGGAAATGGGTTCTTGATGTTAATTGTCAGAGCAATTAATACTGAAAATGAGTAAAATGTGAGTAAGGATGTCGGTGCAATTACGTCATATTTGCATACTAAAATAGTTAATATTGTCAATGCAATTAGAGTTTAACGTCAAAGGTTAAATGTTAATGTATTGAAAGTAAATCAAATGTGTTGAGTGTTGAGTGTTGAATATTTAAATGCATGAAATGTAAAAATGATCAAGTGTAAAAGGGTAGAAATGGTTCACTGATTCTGCTAAGTTGCAACGCTGGATGCGTCGACAATGTAAGTTATAGATGGATAATCGCAGCAATAAAGTTTTTTTGAGTTTTTACCAATAATAGCTCTCTGTTTAATCCTGACTTAAATACTCCACCTCTCGGTGTGAGCAATGTTGCGCATTCAAGAACAAGTGATTGGAATCCAATCTCAAGCAGCTCTCGCCTAACTTGTTAACCCAACTTATCATCGCATCTCTTGATGTCAGTAAACTGCAATTTCACTCTCGTGCTTAAAGCGGATAAATCCAAGAATAAATAATTAAGCAGCATAAAATAAGCATCAAAATGATCTAGCATTAAAAGACACTTTCGTATTCATTTAATGTTATCAAAATCCATCATCATTGAAAAAGAATAAAAGAGTACAATCGAAGCTTACTATCTCTAGACTACTAGGACTACTCCCTAATTATTCCTCTTGCCTTGCATCCAGCACCTCCCGTCAAAAGTGGCTCTAAACTTGCTTCATCAGCTTCCCAAATTCCAGTTAAATCTCTAAAATCACACAGAATTTGTAGAATTCAATCCCTTAATTCTTGATTATTTCTTCATTCTTTGTTCGTCTATTAATAGCCTTTAAAATGTTGTAGGTTTCAGCCTCTATTCTCAGATCTAGATCTAGATTTTTGCAGCTGTCAAAGTTGATTAGAGTATAGCTGTGCACTCACGCAAATTTAGTGTGCTCTTCAAAGATCTGCAGGTTGTTGCTGCATTGCTAGTCGCAATCTGAGATTGTAATTGCGGTGACACCTGTGGTATTCCTGCACTGGTGCTTCCAGATGTAAATTCAACTTGAGTCTACTCATTTGAGGTTCAAATAATGCGACGACATTTCTTGGTTGCAATCCCAAGCTGATCTCGTGGCTGCATTCTGCTGATATTGATTTTTTGGGCTGAGCTCCTGCATTGACAATTCTAAGACACAATATATCGGCTACTTGCGTCGACATTAGTACAAAAATAGATCAAAATAACAAGAATTTAAACTAACTAGCAATGAATTAGAAAATATGAAAACCGAGAATAAAATGTTTATGATGCATGTTGAATAAGATATAAAAGAGACAATTAAAACACTAAATTAAGGAGAAAAAATATGTCATTTGTAATACCATAAGTGCGATCAACTTCCCCAATGTATGTTATGAGGACAACTATAATCCTTGCTTCGGATGGTAGTTTTGTTTCAATATCAGAGTATGATAACGATCATTGGTTGCTTTTAACAAAAATAAGTTCGGTTTTGTTGGTGGAGGTTGGTCTGTGGACCTAACTAGGTGGTAGAAGTTTCAAGGGTGGCTTTAGAATGCGTCTTTTCGCCTTTTGTTTTGGCCATAATAACTCAAGAAAATGGTGAAAAGAAATTTGCAGAAAAAAATAGAAAACTAGTGAGATTAAGAGTAAAAATAACAAGGAAGATAAGTTGCAGCAACCATGGCTATTGTGAGTAGAGAAAGGAAGTCGACAGAGAAGGGTTTTATAAACTTTGGATTGGAAAGAATTGTGATTACTGTAAGGAACTTAGGGAAAATTTGCATCTACAGCTAATAAATGCAAGGCTGCAGTTCGTACCTTTTCATTTGATCGAACGACTAGGAGAATATGAAGGTCAATCGATAGCGATTCTTGATGAAAAAGTGTTGTTGACTCATCACAGAATGCGCTAACAAGTTGTGCTCTGGGATGGATCGATAAAAAGATGATTTTTATTCTAGCATAAAATTGAAAAGAAACAAATAAAAGTGAAACAAATACAAAGAAATATAAAAATGATTTTTATTCCAGATCTATGGTCTTGCATGGTTCTTTGACTTCTGGGCTTGTATAATGCTTTAGATGTTGGCCATTAACTTTAAACTGTTGCTCATCATTCAAATTCTCAATTGTCACCGCATCATTCTGGAATGCTTCGACAACCTTAAAAGGGCCTGACCATCTTGAACGCAATTTACCTGGATGCAGTTTTAAACGTGAATTAAACAAAAGTACTAACTGACTAGGGCTAAATTGTCGATGCAAGATAATATTGTTATGTTATCTCTTGGTCTTTTCTTTGTATATTATGACATTCTCATAGGCATTGCAGTGAATTTCTTCTAGTTTAACAATGTCCAACAATCTTTTCCTTCCAACAGCATCATAATCCAAATTTACCTACCTGATTGCTCACATGGCTTTATGCTCAAGCTCAACTGGCAGGTGGCATAACTTTCCAAGCACTAGTTGATATGGCGACATCCCCAACGGGGTTTTATATACGGTGCGAAGTGCCCGCAATGCATCATGTTACCGCGAAGATCAATCCTTCCTAGATGGGTTAACCACCTTCTCAAGGATGCTTTTAATTTGCCGATTGGAAACCTCTGCTTGGCCATTTATCTGTGGATGGTATGTTATGGCCATACGATGCTTCACACCATATCTTTTCAATGCGGTCGCAACTTGATTGTTGTCAAAGTGAGTACCTTAATCACTTATTAGTGCCGTAGGTGTTCCAAATCTCGTAAGGATGTAAGTATGGAAGAACTTTAACACTGTTCGAGCATCATCTTTTGGCACCGCGATTGCTTCAATCCACTTCGAGACATAGTCAACAACAACTAAAATGTATACATTCCCACAAGAGTTAGGGAATTACCCCATAAAATTTATACCCTAGACGTCTAATAACTCTACCTCTATAATAGGCTGTTGGAGCATCTCGTTGCTTCGAGATATTGAGCCAATGCGTTGACATCGATCACATTATTGTACAAAGTTATGAGCATCTCGAAACAATATGAGCCAATAGTATCCTGACTGAAGGACTTTTACAGCAGTCCTTACACCACCAAAATGGCCTCCATAGGGAGCATAATGGCAATGTTGCAGGATATAAGTCATTTATTCTTCAAGTACACAGCAACGGATGATGTTGTCAGCGCATACCTTGAACAGGTATGTCTCATTCTAATGATACTTTGCAGCACAAAAATCTAACTTTCTTGTAACCAACGGCACTCAAGGGTAACTTCCCACACACAAGATAGTTGACAACATTTGCATACCAGGGTGATGCGTCGAAAAAGAACAACTTTTCGTTTGGAAATGCATCGACAATTTGGACTTTATTTTCAACTTCCAATCGAGACAAGTGGTCAACTACTTGATTCTGGGATCCTTTTCTTTCTCTAATTTCAACATCAAACTCTTGTAGCAACAAGATCCATCTAATCAACCTTGGTTTGGAGTCTTTCTTCGTAAAAAGGTAATTCAATGCAAAATGGTCTGTGTACACTGTAATTTTTACGCCAACAAGGTATGAACGAAACTTGGCGAATGCGAAAGCTACTACTAGCAATTCCTTATCAGTATTTGTGTAATTTACCTGCGCTTCAATCAAAGTTTTACTAGCATAATAAATAGAATGAAATACCTTTTCTTTAAATTGACCCAACACAGCTCCTACAGCAAAGTCACTTGCGTAACACATTAATTCAAACGGTTACGTCCAGTCCAGTGCGACGACAATCGAAACTTTTACTAGATGCTTCTTTATCGTGATGAATGCGTCCAGATAGGTGTCATCAAACACAAACTTTTTATTTTGCTCTAACAATGAACATAACGGTTTAGCAATCTTGGAAAAATACGGATAAATCTCTTATAGAAACCAGCATGTCCTAAAAACCTTCTTATCCCCTTAACATTTATTGGTGGTGGAAATTTCTCGATGATTTTAACCTATACTTTATCTACCTTAATGGCCTTACGTGATATGCGATGGCCGAGGATAATTCTTTCAGTTGCCATGAAGTGGAATTTCTCCCAATTCAGAACTAGATTTGTGTCCTCGCATCTCTTCAGAACTTTCGCCAGGTTGTCAGCACATTGGTCAAAAGTTTTCCCATAAACAGAAAAATCATCCATGAATACCTCTAAAGAATCTTCAATCACATCCGAGAAAATATCCATCATACATCTCTGGAATATGGCTAGTGCGTTACACAATCCAAAAGACATGCGTCGGAAGGCAAAGGTTCTAAATGGGCATGTGAACGTGGTCTTTGCTTGACCTTCCAGCACAATGGCAATTTGGTTATATCCAGAGTAGCCATCTAAGAAGCAATAATAGGCTTTACCAGCTATTCTGTCCAGCATCTGGTCAATGAAAGGTAGTGAAAAATGGACCTTCTTTGTGGTCGCATTGAGTTGTCGATAATCCATGCATACTCGCTAGCCAGTCGCAATGCGAGTAGGGATCAACTCGTTCTTGTCATTGCTCACAACTGTGAAGCAATTCTTCTTGAGCACACATTGGACAGGGCTCACCCAATTGCTATCAGAAATAGGGTAGATGATGCCCACTTCTAGCCACTTGATAATTTTCTTCTTCACTAATTCTTTCATCTTCTCATTAAGTTGTCGCTATTGCTCAATGGATTGCTTCCCTTCATCTTCAAGTTTGATCTTATGCATGCAAAAAGAGGGACTGATGCCTCTGATATCTTCAATTCTCCCAGGCTATAGATCTTTTGTGTTCCTTTAATATCGTGACGAGCTTTTCTTCTTATGTTACGTCGAGGGTTGCGCTGAATATAACAAGTAACGTATCCTTGTCACCCAGAAAGACATATTTCAAATATGTCGATAATAGCTTCAACTCCAAGGTAAGAGCTTATCCAATCGATGGTTTAAACACGGGGATCGTCATATTAGATAAATCTAAAGATTCCAATTGCCAATTATGTCTCAACTCAGCTAGGATTGTGGTCACATTCAGCTAGAATTTCATCAACGGATGTCACAGCATCTTTATCTAGAACTGTTGATCTCCGTTCATTAAATTATTCCATAATTATTTCATTTGGCACATCAATGTGGTGACACTTCTCTTTACTCTTGGATGGAGATGCCTCGAATACTCTGAAAGTTACATGCTCATCGTTATGTCGCATGATAATCTCACCCTTGAAAATGTTGATAAGAGTGCGTCCCATTGCTAAGAATGGTCGCCCCAGAATGATGGGCACTTCCTTGTCTGCTTCGCAGTCAAGGATTAAGAAATCAACAAGGAACACGAGCTTATCAACTTTCACAAGGACATCTTTGATCTGGACTTCAAGTTGCGCTAGAGATCTATCCGCAAGTTGCAATGTCACTGCAATGGGCTTCATCGATCCTATTCCTAATTTCTTAAATGTGGACAAAGGCATGAAATTAATACTAGCTCCCAAATCACATAAAGCTTTACATAGATAATGATTTCCAATGGAGCAAGGAACTGTGAAGCTACCAGGGTCTTTCATTTTTTGTGGCAACTTGTTAGTTAGTACTACGTTGCACTCCTCTGTGAGCGTAATCATCTCGATTTCGAACAATTTCTTTTTCTTTGATAACACCTCCTTAATAAATTTCTCATAACTACGGATACGCACAAGAGCATCTACAAGAGGTATGTTAACATCTAATTATTTCAAAGTAGAAACAAAACTTTTGATAGTCCTTATCATGGTCTTTCTCTTTTAATCTTTGCGAAAATGGCAAAGGTATCGTAGCAATGGATTGTTATGGAATAACCGATTGCATCGACACAGGTAATTGCATCAACTGCTTTGTTGGGCGAATGGTAGGCATAGATGTCACTACAGTTGGCTTTTCCTTATTTATTTCTGCAGAGTTTCCTTCAGCTGCAACTTCTCCTTGTTGCGTTGGTTTGGTTGCCTCGACATGGTCTTGGTATAAACTGCTTGGTTTAGCCGTTTGCTTTCCAGTTCGCAACATAATAGCCTTACAGTGCTCATTCCCTCTTTGCGTTGGTTTATCAGTATCACTTGGTAGAGCACCTGGTGACCTTACATTCAGATTAGAAGCCAACTATCCTAGCTAGGCTTCTAATGCTCGGATAGAAGAAGAATTGTCTTGCACTATCACTTCAATTCTCGTGATATGCTCTTGCATCAGTGCTTCAAGAGTAGCCATAGGATCTGCCCTTTGTTGAGAAAACTACTGTTGTTGCTGATGCTGTCTTTCCATGTGGCATTGCATTCTGATGTGGCTACAATCGTGTCTGTGGTTACATCTGGCTATGTGCCTGTAATTATTTAGGATGCGAATGTACCTGTGAATTCTGTTTAAAATTCTACTGTTGATTGTTGTGGTAACTCCTTTGTCTATAACTTCCTTGAGCTGAGGAATTTTCATATCTATATGTGAAAGAATTTTGATTTCCCCAAGGTTGTTGGGCTCTGTTGTTGTAAGAGTTACCATAAGAACCTCCTTTGATGTTATTAACGTAGAATGCATTTTCAGCATGTTATGGGCAATCCTCGTAACTGTGGTTATCATCGTAAATCTCACAGGAAAATGTCAGCACATCCATCTGTTGGGCCACTTGGATAGAAGCAAGTCACTTATCCCCTTCATATTCTTTATAATATTGGCCAAAGAGGATACCTGCGCACTCAAAGCAGAAATAACATCTAATTCAAGAACACCAGGGTTAGTTTTTACCTGAGCAGAATGATAGATTGGATACTGATAATCATTCTGTGCAATTCTCTCTAGAATTCGTACAGTTTCAGTGTATATGCAATACAATAAAGGACCATTGGCAGATGCGTCGACAAGATTTCTTATTTGAGCATTCAATCCATTATAAAAGATCTCTATCTGGTCTCTTGTTGAATTTCATGCATTGAGCAACGTCTAAATAGATTCTTATAACGCTCCAACGTTGTATGGAAGTTCTCATCAAGTTGATGATACGTTGTAATGTCATTTCGTAATCTTGCATTCATTATCAGTGAATTAAAACGCAAAATAAACTGTGTTGCTAGCGCATTCCAAGATGTAATGGATCCAGTCGACAATCCCAAGAACCAAGTTCTCGCTTTACCCTGCAATGAATAAGGAAATAATTACATTTTCAAGGCATCATCAAAGACACCATGTTGACTAAAGGATGCACAAATAAGAAAATTTGATTTTAAATGTTCTATTGCGTCTTTATGAGGTAAACTAGAATATTGCCCAATTGAATTAAGCATCTGGAACATCACCGGTTTCAGCTTAAAATTTCCAGCTTGTACAGCTAGTCTCACAACCCTTGGTTGTAAATCTCAAGGATAGGAACAATAAAATCTTGTATTGTCCTATTTTGCACTTGTTTAACTTGTGGTGGCGGTGGTATAATATTGACGATTTGTGGTTGTACCAGAGGAACAACATTTTGTGGCAATAATTGTGGTAGGTTGTTATTGTTGTTGTTGCCAGCCATTTTCTTTTGTTCTTGTCTCCTCTTTCTTAATGTCCTCTCAAGTTCCGGATCAAAGCTCACAATGACCTTAGGATTTCTCTTTGCGGATATGAAACACTTAAAGAATTCTGAAAGAAGTTAACAAAAAAAAAGTAAACAAATTAGTAAAAGTTAGAAGTTAAGTAAAAATAATTAATTTCATCTCCAAACATAAACATCAAACAAATGCCAAATTCCCTAGCAACGGCGTCAAAACTTAATTGGCCTGAAACATCACAGTAGTTGTGCAAGCGGACACACGTCGATGCAAGTATAGTTGATAGATTTTTTGTATTGGATACCAATCCCATAGGGAATAAGTTCTTGATGTCTATATATTGAGGCAATTAAAACTAAAATTAGAGATAATGTGAGTAAAGATGTCAATGCAATTAAATCTTATCTACATACTAAGATAGTGAAAATTGTCAATGTAATTATAAAAGTTAAATATCAGTGCAACTAAAAGTAAATCAAATAGTTGTGGAAGTTTTGAGAATTTAAATGCAGTAAAGTAAAAGTGTGATCAAGTGCAAAGGGTTGGAGTGGATCACTGATATCACTAAGTAGCAACGCTGGATGAGTTGACAAGGTATTGTATAGACGAATTGTCGCAGCATTAAAGCTCCAATGAAATCTTACCAATAACAGCTCTATATTTAATCAAGACTTAAGTACTCACCATTACCCCATCTCTCGATGTTGGCAACTCTATGTACTGAAGAACAAGTGATAGAATCTCTTCTAATCCCAAGCAGCTCTAGTTGACTTGCTTGTTAATCTAACTTATCACCGCATCTCTCGATGTCGGTAGACTGTAATTCCACTATCGTGTTTAAAGCAATTAAATCCAAGAATAAACAAATGAGAAGGATTAAGTAAGAATCAAAGTAATCTAACATTGAAAGATATTCTCATATTCATTCAATTGTCAAGGGTAATTCATCACCATAAAAGAAGGGTTAACAAATACATCGAACCTTACTATCTCTAGACTACTAGGACTATTCCTTAACCGTTCCTCTTGCATTGCATCTAGCACTCCTCATCAGAAGTGGTTGCTTCTTCGATTCATTAGCTCACCGTTCTCCAGCTTAAATCTCCAAGAACACAATGTATTTTCATAATTTAATTCCTCTACCTCTCGATATCTTTCATCTTTTCCACTCTATTTATAGGCTTCAAGAATTTGCAAATTTCCTCTATTCTCTGATCTAGATTCAATTTGCAGCTATCAAAGTTTGTTATAGTCCAACTATGCACTCACACAGATTTAGTGTGTTTTTTATGGATCTGCAAGTTGTCGCGACATTGCTGGACGCGATCTGAAATCCTCAATTATGGCGATGTGTTATTTTCCTGCACTGGTGCTTCCAGGTGTGATTGCAGCTTGAATTCTCAGTAAAGACTCCTACACGGCGACATTTCTGGTCGCAATTTCAAGCTGAGTTTGTGGCTGTATTTTCGAATTCTTTTTAGCTTTGGTATTTTGAGCTGGATCCTTGCGCTGACAATTTTAAGATGCAATATACATGCTGCATGTGAGACAGTAGTGCACAAAAAGAGCTAAAATAAAAAGAATATAAACCAAACAACAATGAGTTAGAAAACATAAAAACTAAGTATGAAATACCTAATATGCATAATAAATATGGCACCAAAGAGACAATTAATACACAAATTTAAGGAGAAAATAGGTGTCATTTCTAATGCTATCAAATAACCACTACATAAACAATCATCATGCATGAACTTAACAATCATACATCACATTCATATCATCTCACTTAGGTTTATTTACACATTAATCACATAATTTCAACATACTATATTCATAAACAAGCATATTCAATCATATATACATATAATCACAATCAAACACAACTTATGATAATTTGGCTATTGAGACTATGATGGTATTACAAATGACAGATTTTCTCCCTAATTTAATGTCTTAATTGTCTCTTTTGTATTTCATTTAGCATGCATCATTAGCATTTTATATTTAATTTTCATATTTTCCAACTTATTGTTAGTTAGTTTAAATTCTTGTTATTTTTATCCATTTTTTGTACTAATGTCAACGCAAGCAACCGATATATTGCGTCTTAATATTGTCAGTACAGGAACTAAGTCTAGAAGCTTAATATTGGACGAATACAACCATAAGATCAGCTGGCAACTGCGACCAGGAGATGTCGTCGCATTGTAACTAAACCTTGAATGAGTAGAATCAAGCTGAATCCATAGCTAGAAGCACCAACGCAGGAATTTCACAGATGTCACTGTAATTATGATTTCATAATGCGCCTAGTGATACAGCGACAACCTGTAGATCTCTGAAGAACATACTAGAACTGCGTGAGTGCACAACTGTACTCTAACTAATTTTGACAGCTACAAAAATCTAGATCTGGATCGGGGAATGAAGGTTGAAACACATAACATTTTAGAGTTTATAAATAGATGAACAAAGAATGAAGAAATCATCAAGAGCTAAGGGATTAAATTCTACAATTTCTGTGTGATTTTGGAGATTTGAGCTGGAAATTGGGAAGTTGATGAAGCAAGTCTGCAGTCACTTCTGACGAGAAGGTGATTGATGCAAGGCAAGAGGAATAATTAGGGAGTAGGCCTAGTAGTCTAGAGATAGTAAGCTTCGTTGTACTCTTTAATTCTTCTTGAACGATGATGGATTTTGATGATATTAAATGAATACAAGAGTGTCTTTTAATGTTATATCATTTTTATTCTTATTTTACCTACTTATTTGTTTATTCTTGGATTTAACTGCTTTAAGCACGAGAGTGAAATTGCAGTGCGCTGACATCGAGAGATGCGGTGACAGGTTATGTTAACAAGTGGGTTAGGCGAGAGCTGCTCAGAACTGGGATAAGAACCAGTTACTTGTTATTGGATACACATCATTGCTCACACCGAGAGGTGGAGTGATTGTGGGTATTTAAGTCGGGATTAAGTAGGGAGCTGTTGTTGTAAGAACTCAAAGGGACTTCATTGCAGCGACAATTCATCTATACTCTACCTTGTCGATGCATCTAGCATTACAACTTAGCAGAATCAGTGAACCATTTCTACCCTTTACACTTGATCACTTTTACATATTTTCCAATTTAAATATTCAGCACTTAACACTCAAAACATTTGATTTAACTTCAGTACATTGACATTTAACACCTGACATTTGACTCTGATTGCGTTGATATTGATATCTAATTTGAATGTGCAGATCTGACATATTGCACTGACATCAATACTCACATTAAACTTAATTTCAATATTGATTGCTCCAACATTTAGACATCATGAACCCATTCCTCGAAGGATCGATATCCGATAGATTTGTCTATCAACTATACTTGCATCGATGTGTGTACGCTTGCACAATCATTGTGTCGTAAAAACACCAATCAAACTATAAAACATAAAGTGAGCTCTATTATCACACATTGAATACGCGAATCTCCAACACACTAACACTGGACTCATAGAGTCGAAACATATCCCCTAAGTGAAGCATATAGCTAACACTCGTCAACACACCAAACATATCCCGTTGAATGGAGCATAGCTCACGTTCCCTTATCTCTCCAACATATCCCTAGGCCTCAACGCCCCACATATAACACAAACGTGAGTACTCATAATCCTATGGCATGCCAACTATATCCAAAGGTCTCATAAGATCACAAAGCCAAAATATTCACATTATTATTACATATTTTTATCATATATTCACTGCATATTCACTTTATTATTACAATATAATCAGTCACATGGCATGAAGAACATATCCACATATTTTTTGTCACATGGCATGAAAAACATGTCCACAATCCACTTTCGCAACCGTCTTCATAAGCTTATAGCATATCTCACAACATCTCATGTTTGTTCACAATATCACATCTTAATTCTTTAAGCACAAATCACTTTAATATTTAATCATAAATCATATTAATATTTAAGCACAAATCACATTAATATTTAATCATAAATCACATTAATATTTTAGCACAAAAGCATATTAATATTTAAGAACAAATCACATTAATATTTGAGCACAAATCATATTAATATTTGAGCACAAATCACATTAATATTTAAGCACAAATCACATTAATATTTAAGCATAAATCATATTAATATTTAAGCACAAATCACATTAATAGTTGAGCACAAATCACATTAATATTTAAGCATAAATCACATTAATACTTAAGCACAAATCACATTAATATTTAATCCTAAATCATTTTAATATTTAAGTACAAATCACATTAATATTTAAATATAAATCACATTAATATTTAAGCATAAATCATATTAATATTTAAGTACAAATCACATTAATATTTAAGCATGGATATAAGAACTCTTACACTCGAAATTTAGAGTAAGGGTTTAGGCTATCTCTAAATTTCTAAATACACAATGAATCGCCTACGAGTAGCGATTCCAAAACACTCACCAAATATACGCTTTCTTTAAAAACCCGAAAGCTTAGACGAGCTTTCATTTGCCTTTATATTTGCTTGTTGAAGGTCATATCGATTTCAACGCTTCAACCACACATATCACACACATACACAAGCAAAGATCAATTATCCACACATCTCATACAATTATAAACAATAACCTAAGTTATGTTCTCTTAAACCGAAATATTAAATCTAGTAAACTTTAAATTCTAATATCTCGGTCTACACTTAATCTTTTCCCATGAAAGGAATTATATTCATCTACATATTTACCCATGACTGATTCCTAACCTTTAAACCATACAAAACTACATGTTTTAAAATACCGAGTATTTTCTACATACAATGGCTATAATGATGAAAATTCATTAAAACTCGAGAAATACTTAGGGTTTTTAACATGAAAAATATAAGAAAAAAATGGTTTCTAGGTTGATTTTTAAAGTTTGGTCAAATTCTTCATAAAAACTCTCAATTTTTACCTTTTTTACAAATCAGTCATATTTTTAAAATTAAAGTTATTTAAAATTCATTTTCAGAAATTGATTTAATATCCTAATAATCATTTTCGAAAACATTACCAATTACCAACCTTATAAAATTCCGAATACATATAGACCCAATTTTGTGTGACAAAGTTTAATCCATTTGTTGATATTAATTTTCTATAATTTTTTTCCTAATAAGATCTTAATAGTGTTGTCAACAGATGAGGCTTTGAGACTTTGAGTGCCCAAGTTTGAGTCACATTATACCCAAATAATATGTTTGGGTTCTCTCCCATATTATTTTGGGTTTAAGTCCCATAATGCGTGGGTCAGATCTAGATATATTATAGTTTTCATTTTGTTGTGCTTTGTATTAAGTTTATTTTAATTCTAGTTGATCGGACATATATTATTTATTATTTGTACTAGTAAAACCCTTACTTATATATATGTAAAATTTTTGCTTTAACTCACTAATTGGTACCTAAATTATGCTATTTTTTCCCATCTTGATACCTAAATTATTTTTTTCCAAATTGGTACCTCCGTTAGTCAAACTGTTAAGTTTATTTTAAAAAAAATTATCTCACAAATTAATACTCAAACTATATCATTTTTTCAAGTTGGTCCCTAAACTATTTTTTTTTTGTCATCCTTCTGTTACCCGTTTTACACCAAAATATTATATTTGTTAAAAACTTTCCATCCAATAATAGATCACCATGTCATAAAAACTTTAAAAATATAATTTTTAAATTCTTTTATTTTACCTTTTTCTTTTACGTCAAATTGGTTCAACCATTAATCTAGTTCTAAAAACCTTGATCAAAACTATAAGCCTTAAATGCTCACACTTATAGAAGAATCCCAAAATAAGGTGAAGAATAAAGAAAAAATAAAGTAAAAAAATATTCCTTTTCTCCTTTTTGTCACATGACAATTTTTAATTGGTTATCCTTTTAAATAGACTTAATGGTTTGACCAACAATTGAACTAATAAAGGTACCAACTTGGGGAAAAAAGTATTTTAGATACTCATTTTTTCGAAAAATGAGAGAAATATGCCAATTTTAAAGAAAAATTAGGGAATTAGGCCAATTTTATCGAAATTTAGGGAAATAAGCTTTTTGGAGAGAGAAGACAAAAATTTCTCTTGTAAGTTGCATTTTCAACTGACATGGTAGGAAATAGGGTGAAAGTGCACCCTCAAGACACACTTTCACCCTCTCTCTTGTAACACCCCTTTCTCAGCCCGATTATTAAATGAATCTTACCTTATTACTAGTAGGAATTGATAAGAGAAGTTTACTCGAGGATGTAAAAATGGTAAGTGGTACCATGCCCATGACTGAAGGAGTATACAACCACTGATTTTAATTTTCTATGCTTCAGTTCCCCAACACATATCTCAGTAAGCCAAGACAGCTGATTCCCAACCAAGTCACATGACTACTTTTAAGTCGATTAGTTGTTGAGGCCACCTCAAATGTACCAAATTTTGAGATTTATTTGGCATTAAAAGACCATCGATCAACCTCAATATGAATGTTCGAGCAAGTTGTTGTAATTCAACCACACTAGAAGAGTTGTCGAGATGTGAGAAATTATCTTTTAACCATTTCATTTCTATCCGGCTACCACTAAACTTGTCTAGCACTTGGCCTAATATTTGGTGGAAAATTGTGCTTCAATCGCTAACGCGCACTACCCCCATAACGATTGGGGCCCATCAACTAGTAAACCAAGTTGTAATGCCACATCTTCGATGTAATCATACACTCACTACATGGAAGATGAAATGTGTGTGTCTCAAGTTTCCATCTTTCTAGCAAAGTACTGATAAATACAGGTTCCAATTTAGTCTTGTTAAGCATACGGGACACGTACAAGAATCACGCATCTTCTAAGTGTTGTTCGATAACACGTGGTGCCCTCGCACTTAAATTATGTATATATGTCTCGATAATTCGATCTTCGTTCTGATTATATAAATATAAAACATTTTAAAAAATAAAAAATTAACAACTTAATTGTTATATTAATTAAAATAAAAAATATAATAATATTTTCTTACCATTTGTAATTGGATGTTGGAAAAGTGTTTGTGGTCCAAATGAATTAGAGACATTGATATTTTTAAAATTTTAATATTTATGAAAATCAAATAAAATCAAAGAAAATAGAAGATAGGAAATTGAGAGAATAAGAATTTGAGAGAAATTGGATGAAAAAATATGAGAATAAAATAGTTGATAGAATTGAGAAAATAGGATTGAGTGAAAAAAAAATGAAAGGCAAGGTTTACAAACTTGTTCTTGATATTTTTGAGTCTTAAGTAAAATAATAAAATGGGGTTTTAGTTTCTTTAAAAGTTGGTACAAAAATTTTGGACCTTTAAAAGTTAAAACAAAATTTTTTTTGGGCCCTTAAAAGTTGATAAAAAATATTTTTGTCCTTTAAAAGTTAAATTTTTTGGGCCTCTTAAAAATTAGAAAACAATATTTTGGACCTATTTCAACCTTGGGCCCTGGGCAATCGCACTTCCAAACGGATCTAAAATCGTGCCTAAGGGTATATATAGGAAAAATTACTGTTGGTGAAAAAAAAAAGTTATTGTTATTCCCAACAGTTTACAATAATTTTCTCTTTTTTTTAATGGAAAAAATGCGTCTTATAGAGTTTTTTTTATCTTCTTTCTCCAAAAAAGTATATTTTCTTTATTTTTGAAAAATTGATCTAAATCCCTATTTTTTTAAAAAAATCAACATATTCGTCAAATTTTACCACTATTTTTTGCCATAAAAATGTTTAAGTACCAAAATAGAAAATAAAAACATAATTTAGGTACCAATATATATGTTAAGATGTTTTTTTTAGAATAAACTTAAAGACTTGACTAATTATTGGACTAACAAAAGTATCAATTTAGAAGAAAAAAAATAATTTAGATATCACATAAGACAAAAAATAATTTAAGTACTAAGAAAAATATATATATAGCCTAAATACCAATTTATGAGTTAAAGCTTATAACTCTTTCACAACCCCACCTAAATAATCTTAAATCTTCCAATTTTTGCACTCATCCATTTTAAATAGCTTGAACCACAATCAGGGTCGAAATCATAAATTTTTAAAAGGGGTTGAAATTAAATTTTATATTTCTACAATAGTAAAAATATAATTTTATCATTTTAATAGTCTATATCTTTATAACTTTAAAAAATTAAATTAAAATTTTATTATTTTTAAAAGATCAAAATATAATTTTACCATTAAAATTTTAAAAATTTAAAATACCTAAATAAAAAAATTTTATTTTAAAAAAACCAGATCCTACAAACCACTAAATTCGCCACGTACCACAACATGGATCTCATAAACTTTTGAAAGAGATAAAGCTCTTATTCTTAATCTTATAATAAATTTTTTTATTTTTCTCAATTGAATTAATATTATTAGTAAAAAAAATTATAAAATGCATTAACGTAAAATTAAAATAATTTTACACATTTTCATAAAATATTATATATTTAATATTTCAACTGTTGCATAGATTTTGCAATTGAAATTAACATTTCTTTAAAAAATTTGGATCGTTGAATATATATTATATGAAACAGCGTCAATATAAAAGATATGATTGATGTTGGCCAATAAGAAGCAAATCGTGGATGCTTCCCGAAGGACTAGAAGAGGCCGAATAGGGTTTGCAAATAACGATAGGTCCAAGTGTTCGGGTCCGGAACCTTCATTATCCTCTCCCTAACTTTCAAGATCTCTCTCCAAACTTCCCTTCTTGCTCTCCTTTCACCTATATATACCCCACCCTTCATCACCTCAAACCAGCACTCATCGGCAAACACATATACCCAAAGCTCTCAATTCTTAAAGTCTTTTGCTTTTAATATAAAAATGGCGGCTTCAACTTTGTGTTGCTCAACTTTTCCATTGGTATCAAACAGAGCTAAGCCTTCTTGTTCCATTAAAGCTGTAACGCCATTCTCTGTATCTTTTCCATCCAAGACTCCTTGCATCAGTCGGCTCTCCGTTGTAAGGGCACAGGCTGCTGGGGATAATAACAAAGATACGTCAGTGGACGTGCATGTCAACAAAGACAACCAAGGCACAGCTGTTGAGAAGAGGCCTAGAAGGTTGGCTGTCGATGTCTCTCCTTTTGGTAAGTATTTGCATTTTGGGTACGTACTTACCATTCATCATCCATTTTCACAAACAACACCACTTTAACATGATTCATTGATGACAGGTTTGTTGGACCCCTTGTCTCCGATGAGATCAATGCGTCAAATGCTGGACACAATGGATCGGATATTCGAGGATGCCATGATATTGCCGGGCAGCAGGAGCCGAACAGGAGGACAGGTGCGTGCACCGTGGGACATCAAAGATGATGAACACGAGGTCAAAATGCGATTCGACATGCCGGGACTGGCGAAAGAGGATGTGAAGATTTCGATAGAGGACGATATCCTGGTTATTAAAGGAGAGCACAAAAAGGAAGAAGGCGGGGAAGATGATTCCTGGACAAATAGAAGCTACAGTTCCTATGATACTCGTCTTCAGTTACCCGACAACTGTGAGAAAGATAAGATCAAGGCTGAGCTGAAGAATGGAGTTCTCTTCATCTCCATTCCCAAGTCTAAAGTTGAGCGCAAGGTTATGGATGTTCAAATTCAGTAAAAAAAGAATGTTTCAAGTGTTTTTTTTAATCTTTTATCTTTATGTACCGTTAATCTTCGTATTTTGCATAAAAATGTAGATATGATATGTGAATGATAAGGGGAAATAATATATTTTTCTATTTCCAGCAGTCATCATCAACTCAGTGCTGTGTTTGCTGTTATACTGGCTGGAAAACTTCAATTAAGAGTGCTTTTTCCTGCCAAAATGATTTATTAATTGTTTTTTTTTTAATTTTTTTTTTGTTGTTTTCTTGGGCTGGTAAGGGTCTGGTAAAATCATTTTTTAAAAATTTTAAAATTTTAAATTAATAAAAATAAAATTATATTTTATCTTTTAAAAATAAAAAAAAAATTATTTAATTTTTTAAAAATTGTTAGTAAAAATTATAATTTAATTTTGATCTTTTAAAAATAATTTTTGTCTTCATCCATATTATTTAAAAAACAATTTTTTGAATATACTCGTTTGATTAAATGGTAGTATCTGTTTAAATTTTTTTAATTTTTTGACAATACACACAATTTGCATATACAGGTGTTCGAATCCAGGTCTTTTAAGATGAACATAATTTTTTCACTAGAGTCATTCATTGAGTTGGTTTCAAAGAAAATTTAATTAATAAAACAATTTACTAATTGATGGAAAATAAAGCAATTCATTTAAATGTGTTCTTTTTTTTATATATATAAAAACTGGTATTCATTAGATACTTGGCTGAAAATTAATACCACATAATAGTACATAGTAAAACAAAACGACAAACATAATAAAAAAACACAACTCGAAATAAAGCAAAAACACACAATTAAAAGCTCATAAAAGAAGCCATGTAACCCTAAAGACAAAGAATTCCAACAGACCTCCTCATCTTCAAACAACCATCAGAAAAACGGAACAAAGATGAAGAGTTTGCTTTGAGGTCCTTCTTGGGGATTCAAGGAACCTTCCTCAAATATCAAAGCAGATCTTCAAAGTTCTTTCACCAAGTAGACCATTCAGCCCATTCTTTGTCAGCTTTCGTAATCATTGCATATGGTGCTTCTTCGATTCAAAATTAGGGTTCTAGAAAACGTCGACCTTCAATGGCGAGAGTGTGGGCAGCTCGATTCGCAGTTCGTGGGACAAAGCGGTAAGATATTTGTGCAAAACGATCTATCATATTTCGAATGCTCATAATGATTGGTCCTATGATAGATCTATCCACAAAAGTTGCGTTGACTCGTTTGATGACTGTCGAAGAGTCTCCTTCCATCACAACCCTCCGGAAACCCATATCAATCGCAAATAAAGAGAGCATATTCACAACCTCTAGACTCAGCCACACATGCATCCAGAATCGCCAAACAAAGGTTAGAACATGCCCCCATAATCTGCCCCTTTCGTCTCTAATGACTGCTGCTGTAACCGCTGAAGAAGTTCTTGATTGATAGGATGCATCAAAATTGATCTTTACTATTTCTGGATCAGGGGGACACCAAGGATCAGTAGATCTGAGTTGAGGAGCATGGGTCACTAGTGTGGAGGCACTAACTTGCTGACAGTAAGCCCTTACAAAGCTAACCAATCCTCTCTGAGATCCACGATAACATTCATGTACCACCCGGTTTTGATGATGCCAGAGAGCCCAAATGATAATGGCTAACAACTTTTTAGTATTGGCATCCATTTCAGAAAATTCCTTTACTAACCAGTTTCTATTTGATGAGGTATCTTCCTTCGGTGGGTACTGGACGTTAAAAGCATGGAGCAGAGCCAGCCGCTTTCTCATGACCACTCGCACCATCCTCATCAACAATGGACACGTCAGCACCTTCAAGCAACCATGGACTTTTTTCCTTTCAACAAAATTTATTTGGACTGTTTTCTCTTTCCAATACTAGATCCACAGAATCAATGTCAGATTTCATTTCCATATTTTTGCCTGTATTAGTGCACAGCCGCATATCTTGCTCCAAATTATATTCCCATATTTCCAAGAATCAGATGGGATAATATTAGGATTTGAAAATTGTATCCTATCCCTTGATATTTTCCCCCAATCATTCCCTAAATCTCGTCTCCCCCTCAGATCCCGCCCAGCTGATTCACTTTCCTTAGTAACAGACCTAAGGTCTGAACCGTCTGCCTCCCTCAACCATGGACTAACTGCAGCACTTCTTCTCCTTACCAGCGCTCTTAGGGAAATATCCCATCCAAACACAACATTTGCAGGGTCAATTCTGGTTCGCACCGAACAAAAACTTTCACTATGACCCAGTTTTCCACACATGAAACAAAATAGACTCAGTTTTTCATATTGGAAACGAGCATAAAAAACTCTATCTTTATCAATCAGTATCTTTTTCTTCCTTTTGAGTGGCACCTTAACATCAATCTGAACACAAATTCGCATATATCTTCTGAATCCCATTGAAGGAAAAAATGTATCATAGTCCAGAAAAGTCCCAAAAAAGTTACCAAATTGCTTGGCCATAGTCTCCGTTATTAACCCCGGCGGTAAATCATGGATTTGCACCCAGAATTCAGTTAAATCTAAAGGAATCAATAAAGGGTCAGCCCCTAGTTCAAGCTCTTTAAGAATCAAGAGATGATTATTAAAAAACCAAGGTGTCCCCATTAGGACTCTATTCATATCCACAACATGAAAAAACTGGAACAAATAACGTTTGTCACCCAAGTCCGATATGCAGATCCCTCCAATCGGATGCCAAAGATCTACCATAGTGTTTCGCAAAGAAGGGAAATGTACCCTACTATCCGTCAAACATCTTCCAACCAGACAAAATTGCAAATCACTCTTCACCACCTCCTCTGCCTCTGTAAACGCCTCCTCTTCATCATCCACTAAGTTCAGGTTGGCTAAACCTTCCTCCATTTGACACACAAGACCAAACTGCTCCGCTAACAATGAAGAATAAACGACAGACACTTGTCAAAAGACAGACAGCAAAACTCTTGTCAAAAGACAGACCTCAAATATGTTCTTAAATGATATGAATTGTATAAATTGTTAGAGTTTATCCAAAATAAATTTATTGAAAAGTCGGATTATTTATTTAAACTCGAAGGTAAACCTAAAATTTGGGAAGATTTTGGTAATAATATTAGGCTCAGAATATAAGCTTGCTTAAAATATTAATCGAGCTCAAGCTTGAGCATCTAAGACTCGATATCAACCTGACATAACCCGACTTCTAAATTTGTAATATATTATATTGTATTATTTTTATATATTATGTAATTTATGACACCTAAAAATAATATATAATCATCTATTATATTATAATATAAACATTAAAAAATATTAAGATGCATTTATTAAATATCAAATTTAAATAATATATTTTTTTAAAAATTAAAAAATAATATGAGCGGACTTAAAATAGACTTGAGTTGATTAATTACAAATATGGGTAGGCTTAGATAAAATTTAGGCCCATGTTTTGAATTGAGCTGAGATTGGACTAGTATAAAGTATGTTAATATCATACTTAAACCTAATGAAACTAAGTTGATAAGAAGCGATTAACTCTCACAAATGAAACAAATGACATCTTATATCAATTCACAATAGAGACGAATCTAAGGGACTGGCAAGGGTCTTGACCCCCTAAAATAAAAAAATTATTGTTTAGGTCTTTTAAAATTTTTAAAATTTTAAATTAGTAAAGGTAAAATTTTATTTCTACCCCCTTAAATTATAAAATTTGATTTAATCCTTTAAAATTATAAAGATGTAGACTATTAAAAAATAAATTTAATTTCGATCCCTAAAAAAAAATTTTGACTTCATCCCTAATTCACAAGATAAATTTTGTTTCAATAATAACATCACAGAAATTCTTGTAAGTTGCTCTATTTTTAGGATGAATGTAAATAATATTTTTCAATCTTCCATCACCATCAAAGTCTTTTTGTGGTAAAAGTCATTATCTTTCCTTTGCATTTTGTTTAAAAAACTTGCATAATAATTCAACATCCTCCTCTTATAAAATCAACTTCCTTGCTATTAAGATAATTCCTAGTATCATGTGGTAACATTTCATTTTATCTGGCCCATCAAGTTAAACTTTAAGCAATAGTGTTGTTGGAAATTCAAAAGTTAGTCATATCACTTACCGCAAGGATTCTCTTTAATTGATTCGACACATGTTTAAACATATCAATTATTGAGTTAAAGCATCAAGATATCACATTCGTTGTCAGAATAATTATTGAAAAATTTAGATCAATTTATCATATTATTTAATTAATGTAAATCATTTACTCATTTAGTAAATATTGAATTTACGATAGATCTAATTATGAGTTAAAAGAGCTCATTAAAACATCCACAATTAATTAAAGACCAAATAGTAAAGTTTATAAAAAATTTGGACTGTCGTTACGATGTCGGGGGTTCCACGTCGTGACATGGCAAACTTGTCGTCGTGACGTTGTCTCCATTTTCTTACAACTTCTGCACTTTATTTTTATTTATTATTATTTTTATATCATTACCTAAACTGTATTCAGATGTCATAATCGCCACTTCATTTTACATATCATCCAGTTACAACTATTTCTAATATTAAGTCCTCATAAAAACATGTATTCAATCAAAGATAACAAAATTTATAAAATTAACACAAATATTTAAGTTTTACAAATAAGATTGTTGGAAGACTTGCACATTCAAAAGTAGTTTACCCACTTTTTGTATATTTCATATTTATTTCTAAATTGTATCAATCAATTTAATTCTTCATAAAATTTTAACAAAAATTTTAATATCACATCAATTAACAATTATTCACTTATTATTATCAATTCGTTTAAACATACTCACATGTATTAATCATTCTATCACTTATAACTATTTCGAAATATTTCAAATTCATCAACTATATATATGTTTCCTTCTCCTCCTCTCCATTCCACATCTTTTATATATATATTTATTAGAATCTTTAGCTTTTAATATATAGCATGCTTATATGTAACAATACATTATCTATAATTCCACTATTTACTTATGTGTTCATTTCAAAGCTATCCACATGAGTCATAGTTCCTAAATTATTTATATCTTGAGCTACATAACTCGAAATTACGATCCTCTTGATCTTTTTGAAACTAGACTCAAATATTTTTTACCATAAAAATTTCATAATTTCTACTTTAGCCAATTCGTACAAAAAAATTTTAAAATTTGCCCTTGTTCTGCTGCTTGACAGTTTCGACCTTTCTTTACTAAAAATTAATTATCTACTAGTACGGGGTTCGAATGATGTTTCCATTTGTTTCTCTTGAAAATAGACTCGTTTATAATTTAAACATATAAATTCAGCCTCTAATAATTTTTTACAATTTTTTATGATTTTTCAAAGTCAGAACAGGGGAATCCGAATCTACTCCGATCTTGTTTCACGAAAACTAATATATCTCAAAATATACAATTTCATTTCTATCACTGTTTCTTCCATACGAAACTAGACTCAATAAGCTTTAATTAAATATTTTTCAACTTCTAAATAAATTTTTATATTTTTTTGTGAATTTTCAAAGTTAATTCACTACTACTGTCCAAACTGTTTTAATGAAAATGTTTTTTTTTCCATGTTTTTTTGCACTATCTTTCATTCAATCACACATAACTGCCATATTTTTTATTACTATGCAATTTAATCACTTATGTTTATGTGTAGATTACATATCTATTTTTTAATCTTAGTACTTTTCACGATAAAAATCACATTCTCTCATACGAATTTAGTGTTTTAAGTATATATTCTTCATCAAATACTTTTTATTTTTAGTATTTAGATTAAATACATATTTCATACATCTCACTAAAAACATCTTTAACTCAATCTATTGAAATACAAGTAGGTTTAGTATGAAACTTACCTCCTTTGTCAAGAATTTCTTCCTTTCTTCTTCATTTCTATGCATTTCTCTTCTTAAACACACTCCTTCCTTTTTTTTTCATTTTCTCCACTTTCATCTACTATTTTCTTGGTTCTAAATTGACGAACATATTCTCTAGAATCTCTACTTCATATTCTCTCTTATCCAAGGAAATTTTCAAAAATTTTGGTTAAGGTTTTCATGGCAAAGGACTAAATTACAAAGAAATGAAAATTTTCATTCATCCTTCCTTTCTTTTTATACTACCATTTTCTAAATATATTAATAATAAATATCTAAGTAAAATATTAATAAAATAATATGTAACTAATTAATTAATGAAAAATATCTACGAAATATCATCAATATCATCATTACATTCTAGAATTCTCCCTCTTGCTAATTGACCATTTTGCCTTATTGATCTTTCAAAATTTCATCCTTGAATCATCACTTAATTTGGTAAATTTACGATTTAGTCCCTCACAATTCTTCACTTATTCAATTTGGTCCCTACATGCTAATTATATATCATATTAAATTGGTCTATTTTTACTTTTGGTCCCTCAAATTTCTCATTTTTACACTTCGATCCCCTAAATTTTGAATATTTACACTTGAGCTAAAACCTTTTCACATATTTACAATTTTGTCCTTACTTTTAAATCCATATACTAAGACCTACTTCTTTATCATCATCATCATCTTCATCATCATCATCGTTATTGTTGTTGTTGTTGTTGTTGTTGTTATTTTAACACTCCTCAATCTTCTCTTTTATATTATTTTCTCATTTTATCGAAAAATCAATTATACATTATTCAACTTATTACTTCTTTTATTATATATAAAATTCATTATACAATTATTGATATAATAACATTTTATGTTTATATATTGCATAAAAAATGACTATATTTATATACTATAAAAATAAATTGATGTATTTATTTCTTTAAATGTGTATGATTGAATCAAAATTAAAGATTCATATATACATTTGAACCACAATTAAAAATTCATGTATACAATTGTACTAAATTAAAGTTTGTGTATCAAATTGCAAATTAAATCAAAATTCATGTATACTTTTGAAATTTATCCCTATTAATAATCTAAATTCCTAAGGTGGAAATTGATTGCGTGACTTGTTATGAAGGGATTGGTTCAAAGCCACACAATTTCAAGTTTTAGGGCTATTTTGTAGTTTAGAGGATGGTTGTAGGAACTGAATCAGTAATCGAATAGGTTAAATTATTGGTTTTCGATTTCATTGATCTAATCAATTTTACCGTAAGTCTAGTTTTAATTTAATAAATTATTTTTTATAAAATTAAAAATATTTAAAAATTATAAAATCTTATTCAACCACTAGTTTAATCAATTTTTGTTCCAATTCATTTGGTTCAAAACAATTCATAGTCCAGCCATCTTAACCCCTTTACTCAAAACAACATATCGATTGATTTTCAGTCCAATCAATTTGATCGCCAAGCTGATATAGTTCGAATTAGGGGTGTTCAAAATTCAATTAAAACTAAATTAACAGACCAAATTGATCTAACTCGATTAATCAATCAGTTAACCGATCTAGTTCGATCGAAGGTCGGTTCAAGGTTATTCGATTCAAAATCGGGTAAATAACCGAATTAATTGAATTAACCGAACTTAATAAATAATATTATATATTATATGTATTAGGCTATTAATAATTTGGTTAATTTGATCAAATGAACAATATCATTTTTTATATATTTTATACTTGTTTTAACCAATAAAAACAACACATATAAATTTCAATTTATTTGGTAACCAACCGAATTAACATGAATATTTCGGTTTGGTTAATTGTTTTTGAAAAAAATTTGGTTTCGACGATTAAAGGATTAAAAAATTCAATTAATTTGGTTAATACTAGTTTGGTTCTATTAACCAATTAGTTAACTGTAACAATCCGATTTTCAGTGGTATCGGAAACAGTGATTTCGAGATCACAAATACGACAAGTTGAGTCACAAATTTGTTATTTTAAAAATTTGTGGTGTCATATGCATAGTATTAAAGTTTGGTTCGGAAATTTTATCGTTAAATAGTTAATTGAGTGGGAAGAATTAAATCGTAAAAGGTATAAAAGTAGAATTGATAAGTTAGAAGGATCAAATGAACAAATTAACCTAAAAATTTTTAGTGGGTGCATTATCATGAGATATATTAGAAGTAAATATGATTTATTAAAGTTAAACAAGTGATTAATTAAGCTAATTATGAAAGTCTAAATAATTACAAAATTGCCATTAAGTATAATTGTAAAATTTAAGAGAAAAAGAAGAGAAAATTCATATATTCTCATCTTCTCCACGAAAAGACCAAGAAGAAATTAGGGTTTTGCATCCTAAGCATCAAGCTTTTATTTGAGTAAGCAAATGTTAACCGTTTTTAGTAATTTATGTGTTTTTTAGTCCGTATTAGCTTAATCTAGCTTATGTAAGGACCAATTTGTGAATATGTCAAATGTTAAAAATCTTACCATTGTTGAATATGCTTTTTCTTGAAAGTTTTTGATGGATTTGTATGCTTGATGATTGAGTTTGATATTTTGTAAAGTGATTTTTGATGAAATTAGGATTTAAGGGCTAAAATGTTAAAATGATGAAATTGAGTGTACTTGGTGTGAAATAAATGAAATTTAGGGACTTGTGTGAAGGCTTGGAACTTTCGACTACTAAGATTTTAGAAAGGAAATGATTATTTTGCATGTTTTGTGTTGAAAAGACTAGATTGAATAAAAGAGAAGTATTAGGGGTAAAATCGTAATTTTACCAAAAAGGACTATATTATGTTAAATGAATTGATTGTGTGATTTAATGTGAAAAATGGAATGATTTGTGAATGTAGACTACGATCGTGCCACCGATCGGGGAAAAGGAAAATTAGCGGAGTAGTCCGTAGAATCCATTCATAACTGCAATCCAGTCCGATAAGTTCGTATGGTTAAATTTCAATTTAAATTACGTATTTTTGTAATTGTAAACTATGGTCATGAGTTGAAACGAGGATTTGAAGTGTGGACGACGGGAACAAAGGAAAGGAAAGGCAAATGAGCTTTAAGCCGTAAGTTAAGAGGTCCGATGACTCTGTCTCATCGTGAGCATATGAATCCTTTACGGATTAAGAGGTCCGATGAATCTGTGTCATCATGAGTATATGAATTCATTACGGATTATGAGGTTCGATGGCTATGTGTCATCGTGAGTATATGAATGGAGAGAAATCCATTGTCGATTAAAGGTCCAATGATTTTGTGTCATCATGAGAATCAAATTTGAATTGAAACTTACCCGAATGTATTCAGTTTAATCAATTCAATTGATTTGATTTTACAACTTTGAAGTTGGTGAAATCATTTAACTTTATGAAGTTACTAAGCTATGAAGTGCCTACTTGTAAAATTGCTATTGTTTGGTAGATTCAATTTTGTTGTTCGGAGATCGGATCATCTTGGAGCATCACACTGTCCCGGAGTTGTTCGGTAGATTTTTACATCAGAATCCAACATGGCAGCGCATGCTCTAACGGCTAAAGGACGTTGATGTGATGAACCTCATTTTTAAGTGAAGGAGGCACCGAGAAATGTTGAGAGAGTGGTGGTTGTGGACTTAGAAGCATGGGTTCGCTAGAGGCTTGGTAATTAATTTCTAACTTTGAAATTAGAGAAGGTTCGGTGGAATCTCCATGAAGGACTTCAAACTTGATCCTCCCTACAACTTACTGCTTATTGTTCTTCGGATTACTTCTGGTTTTGCTAGGGAGGTTGATCGTTGGTTTTCACATCTGAAAGGGGATCTAGGGTTTGGCTTTGAAATGTTTAGGACTTTTTTATTATTCTTGCTTTCTGTGGTTTTTGTAGTTTTAATTACTTCATTAATTATCTGTTGGTAATGGGTCGCTTCAACTGGTTTGTTGAAGCTAGTGTGTCAGTCTTTATTGTTTTTAGCCAAACACCAGTTAATGAATGTCAATTCTTTAAGCAAAAAAAAAAAAAGTTAATGATATTTTTACGTATTCATTTGTTGTTTTGGTGTTTAGATATTAGCATAAATAACTAAATACTAAGTGATTGGTTGATGAAAGTGATGGGTAATTGATTTTTGGGTTCAAGGATTAAATCACAAAAACTAGATTAAATCGAATAGACTTCAAAACTTACGATTGAAGACCTTAAGGGAAAATTAAGATAAATGAGACTAAGAGGAGATCTTATCAGGCATCATTTTGATAGTCTCGGGTTAGTTTGGTAAAGTTGAGGTTGAGAGGTAAAATTGAACCAATTTAGGAGTAATAGAAATTTAGATCCCTAATTCAAAGGTTAACCAACCTCATTGATATCAACCAATCTTTGTTTATTATCATATTTGTTTTAATTTTCTAGTTTCATATTTTGTTTCATTTACTATTTAGTCCTTTATTGTTTTAGGTAATTAATTAGTGTAATTAAACTTACGAATGACCTGGTGTAATATAGCATCTATTGAGTATTTAGCTAGACTCCTTTAATTGCATGTTTATCGTTTAGGAATGACTTAATCACCGGCTCCTTTAGGTTCGACCCTTTGGAATACTTTGGTGTTCCATCAGACACTACAAATATTACAACAGACATTATCCGCTTGCAGTTAAAATTGCACCTTTAAAATTACTTTATAAAATTGTTTGTTTTACACGCACGCTCAGTGTACAGTTAAGTTGTTAGCTCCGTTTTCAGGGAGACAATGTTAGATTAAGTAATTTTTAGTTTTATGGCATGCTATCTAGGGATATAATTGACAAAACCTAGGTTTATAGATACAACACTTCCTTTCTTTTGTCGTTGTTTGTTATTTTGATTTGGAAAATTTGTGTTGGTATGTTTTAAATCTTTGTGCTTTCAGGAGGTAATGTATGACTTGGACCGGTAACAGGGTCATACCATTCGAACCAGAGCTAGAAAGAATCTTAACTAATGCTCGAAGGGACCAAATTCCAAGAGGAGCCCATCCATCCTCCACCAATAGACAAACCAATCGACGATCCAACAGTCAAAGAGCAACCAACTTCACCACTACGCCAAGTACCAATGGAGCAATGCATGTTGCGTGACAATGCCATGCCTAATTTAGAGGCCATCCAAGGGAGTATTTATCATCTAGTGATTAATGCTAACAATTTCGAAATCAAACCGACAATGATCCAAATGTTACACAAGAATCTCCAATTTCGAGTATCGATGAACAAGAATCCTAACCAGCATCTCAAGCGCTTCTTAACCCTTTGTGACACTTTTAAATATAACGGGGTAATCGATGATGCTATACATCTTCGATTATTCCCTTGCTCGTTAACCGATGATGCTTTTATGTGATTAGATTCACAACTGGTTAACTCGATCAATATGTGGGATGAGTTGGTAAGTTCGTTCCTAGCCAAGTCAAGATCTAAAACACCTAAATGGAACTTGACTTATTCACTCCATTTAGAGAAGTTTAACCCATTAAATAAAGTAACATGTGAAGGTTACGAATGAAGAGAAATAACTACAAAATAATACATAAAATCAAAGCAATACATAAATGCTCAAATATTGAATTCAGATATGCAAACAGTACACCCTAGTTCTCATTTAGATAGATACTACAATATACTATCACAAATAAATGTCAATAACCTTAACTGACAAATAAATGATTTCCATCAAATATAGACTACGTCTTTGGACATTCAAATATATAGTTAGCAAAAATATTATGTCACTGTAATTTTCACTATTCTGAGAATAAATAATCCGTCTTTGAGCAAATTCTGAAGTTCTAATCAATAGTGAAAGTCAACCATCCACTTTTTCGTCTTAAATATTTAATTAATTATATGGATATTAATAATTTTATACATTCATAATTTAATTGACATCTATAAATTTTTCTAATTTCGACGTTTTAGTAAAAAAAATTGAAACGTCAAACTTAAAATAAATATCATAATTAATAATTATCATTGAATTAATAATTATTATTATTATTATTAATAAAGGAAAAAATTATCATCATCAAGCATCCAGTCGCCCACTTATATATATATATACTCGTAGTATAACAACCATGAAACAAAGCAATAAAGTAAAGATGGCCAACTATGAAACTTTAATTTGGTCCTTAAAAAACGCAAAATAAAATATTAATATAATAATCCTTCGGAAATTATGAATATTAAAGAATGCAAAACACTAGAGTTTAGTTTCAGTCATAAATCATGAATTGCTATGTATCTATCATATGCTATTTATAATATTCGTAAAAATTCAATTTCATTCCAACTTTATCTTCCAAGGTATGCGTTTTTAGATGGAGCTGTTGTTGAAAATAATTATTACTGCAAAATGAAATTGTTAGTATTGACTGATCAAAATAATAAAATACGCAGAACAAAAATTGATCGTGCTTTGGAAGAATCACTGTCTTAGAAGCGAAATCATCCTGATTAGTGTAATCCTCGAAATTGGATGTTGCCCCCTCAGGTTAATACGATTCTTCAGAATTTTGTACACCCAAAAATCTGAAGTGGATACCGGTAGTATTTCTCTTCTCGAAACAAATTCAAAAGGGAAAAATATTTTCCATTGAACGAAACAAGCTTTGTAAATAGAGAGGAGAGAAAAACTAAATGTTTTTTTTTTGTGTGTTCTGCAAATGAGAAATCCATCTCTATTTATAGGCATGAGGCTGAGGCTAAACATGTCCAAAAAACAACCAAATTTATGAAACTAAATTCGTTGTCTCCAATCAATCAGAATAATTTATTAAATATAAAATCAATGAGAATAATTTAGGGATTGATAGCCTTAATATTATGGAAAGATCCAAGCATCAGCCTATAAATATTATCACTATTTATTTCTTTGCATTTCTAACATTCCCCAAAACGACACAAGATTTTTTATGGAAAACTGAGAAGAAGTCTTTTGAAATTTTGAGAAAAGCAACAGCGAAGTCAGCCGCGTAAGTATTAGTGAACGTATCTGGAACTAATACATAGTGAAATGAAGGATTCTTCTCTTAAACAAGTGAACGAATCTAGAACTTGTTAAAGATAGGAGAAAACTCATGACACACGACTAACTCCATTGAACCACCGAAATCCACGATAAATCAACAATATGGCTAATATTTCTCACGATGCTAGTAAGTGCTCTAAAGAGACAACCCAGCATCCCCATAGAAGGTGGCTAATTCTTCACACTTACGTAAGTGACTTCATCAAGTTTATCTCAACATAGACCACCCTAATCATGGATTTAAAATAATTAAGAGCTTTTCTATAAGCTCATCCTCATATAAAAATTAAGGTGAATTTATCAAGTCCTTTGAAAGAACCACCCAACCTTTGGGATATAAATTCATTAAGAATAAAAAACTCAACCTTTAAGTTCATCAAGTCCTTCTCAAATAGAACCACCCATACAATTTGGGATATGAACCATTAAAAAATTCAATGAACTCATCAAGTCCTTCTCATTAGGACCACCCATGTAAATTTGGGATATGCATTCATTAAGAGAAATTATTCATTCTTTTAAGTTGGTGAAGTCATCAAATCCTTCTCACTAAGACCACCTAAAATTTAGGCTATGGATTCATTAAGAGTGTGAACTCAACCTTTGCATGTATATTATTCACTGTAGGGATGGGTAGGTATGTACAATATGAGTCTTTCCATAGCTTCATTGACCCATGGAACTTAGTAAACTAAGTTGGGTATCCACTATGAATTCCTCAATCAATGGGTTTAAAACCCATCCCTCTCGAAGAATCTAGAACAAATTTCCTACTTAACCCCTTGGCAGGTGGATTAACTAGGTTCCTTTTTAACCTCACATATTCCAATGAGAGTACTCTGTTCCTTATTAGATGTCTCACAGACTCATGCCTTATACGCATGTGTCTTTTCTTTCCATTATGTACTTGACTATGAGCTACGCAAATAGCTACTTGTAAGTCACATAATAAGGACACTGGAGGAGTCGGTTTTCCCCACAATGGAATTTTTGCAAGTAAATTCCTAAGCCACTCAGCTTCTTGCCCAGCTAGGTTGAGGGCAATAAATTCTGACTCCATGATGGAGCGAGCAATAGATGTCTGCTTACCAGACTTCCATAAGATAGCTACTCCGCCTAAAGTAAATACATACCCACTAGTAGAGTTTACTTCATCATTGTCAGTTACCCAATTTGCATGGTAATATCCCTCAAGGACTGTTAGGTATCCAACAAATTCTAATTTCCAATCAATACTACCTTTAAGATACTTTAGTAAGTGACTAAGCGCATTCCAATGCTGACTACTAGGATTATAGGTGTATCTACTTATTCTACTCACTGTATAGGCAATATCGAGTCGAGTATAGTTCATTAAAAACATTAGGCTTCTAATTATCTTAGCATATTCAGTTTGGGAAACACTATTTCCTTTATCCTTTACCAAATAGATGCTAGAGTCATAAGGAGTTTTAACAAGGATTACCTCATAACTATTGAATTTCTTTAGCATTTTTTCAATGTAATGAGATTGACTCAAAGAGATTTTTTTTTTTGTCTTTGTAACCTTAACCCCTAAGATTACATCTACTTTTCCCAAATCCATCATGTCAAATTTGGTAGACAAGAAATTTTTGGTTTTATTAATGGCCTCTATGTTAGTACTAAAAATCAACTTGTCATCTTATATATAAACTTATGATGATACAATCTGTACCAAACACCTTGCAATAAACACATGCATTAGCACCATTAACTATAAAACCAAAACTAAGAATAGTTTTATAAAATTTCTCATACCATTATTTTGGAGCCTGCTTAAGATCGTAGAAAGACTTCTCGAGTTTACACACTTTGTCTTCCTTATCAGGAGCTACAAATCTTGGAGGTTGCTTCATGTAGATCTCTTCGTCCAAATCTCCATTCAAGAAGGTAATCTTTACATCCATCTGATGCACTTGCAATCTGTGAATAGAGACTAAAGCAAACAAAGAACGAATAGTTGAGATTTTAGTCACAAAAGAGTAAGTATCAAAGAAATCAGTTCCATTTGGTATAAGTTTCTTTCTAAAGATCCATTTGTTACTGATTGGTCTAAATCCTATAGGCAAGTCTACCAGTTCCCATGTGTGATTAGACTTAATGGATTTTAATTCGGCATTAATGGCATCCCTTCAAAAACTAGCATTTATTGACCTTATTGCCTCATCATAGGTTTTGGATTTGCATCTATTAGGAACACCTGAGCTATGAGATCAGAAATTAAGTCTAAATCATTTATTTCATTTATAAAAGAAGTAATAAAATTTGGCTTAAAATTGGTGGCAACTCTTTCTCTTTTACTCCTTCTAAGTTCTTAGTCTTCATCTATACTTTCTTTAACAGGTACACTAAAAGAAGTAGATACATGATTATCAGGTTGTATATCAATTCTTATGCTAGATTTTTTTATTGGAAAGACATCTTCAAAATAAGCATCTCTTGATTCACAGGTAGAATAATCATTTAAAGACATAAAATGATAAGCAACATTATTAATAGCATATCCAATAAACAGGGCATCAACAGTTTTAGGTTTGATAATAGTGTTCTTAAAAGAAGGCAGACCCATTTTTGCCAAACACCCCCACACTTTCAAGTATTTAAGATTAGTTACATGGCCTTTTCATAATTAATAACGGATACAGTTTAATTTCTTATGAGGTACTTTGTTTAAAATATGGTTTGTAGAAAGAATGGTTTCCCCTCACATGTTATTAGCTAAACCAAAACTTATTAATAAAGCATTCATCATTTCTTCTAGGGTTCTATTTTTTCGTTCAGCAATACCATTTTGTTGAGTAAAATAAGAAGCGAATGTTTAATGTATTTTGTCATTCTTTTCACATACCTCTTTAAGAAAGTTAGAACCATACTCACCACCTCTATTAAATCTAAGCCGTTTTATTCTCCTATCGAGCTGATTTTCTACTTCTGCTTTATAAATTAAAAAGAACTTTTCAGCTTCATCTTTAGTCTTTAGGAGATAAATTTTTATGTATCTAGAGCAATCATCTACAAAGGTCTTTGAAATCTGCTAGATCAATATGAATTAACTCTAACAATTTAGTTTTTCTATTGATTATTGCTTTAAAGCGGACCTAGAGTGTTTATCTTCTACACAAATCTCACATTTATTAAAGATACGTTCATCCAGATTAGGGAGTAGATTCATTTTAATAAGCCTTTTAAGAGTGAATGTTCACGTGCCCAAGTCTAACATGCCACATATCATACGATTCAACAATGTAAGTAAAAATAGTGGCTATATTTTCATTAAACATAGTTTGAATCACAAATAAACCTTTGCTAAAGTAACCTTTCCCCACACATTCCCCATTTCGGGAAAGTACAAGTTTATTAGTTTCAAATACTAGTTTAATGTCTGCCATGTTCAATAAACAACCACTGATTAAATTTCTACGCAAGGCAAGTACATAGAGAACATTATTTAATGCTAAGGTCTTGTCAGAAGTGAGTTTAAGAAAAACATTTCCTTTACCTAGCACTTTTGAGCTGCTTGAGTTCCCTATGTACACTTGATCACCTTTCTCAAGATTTTCAAATTCGATGAACATCTCTCGATTTCCGTAAAAATGCTTGGAGGCACCAGTTTCAACGATCCACTCAGTATGGTTCTTAACTAGATTCATCTTTGACACCACAACAACAATCACCTTATCAACATTTTCAGAAAAGTGACATTAGGCTTGGGCTTGCGGTCTATTCTTATTTTGGAAATCTGACCGTTAATAACACTGGTAAGCCTTATGTCCAGCTTTGCTACAGACATACCAGTTGATCGAGCCATCAGGCTTTCCTTATTGTATGTTCTTTCCAGGCTTTTTGAAGTTCGTATTTTTGTTCTAGGGTTTAAACTTCTTCTTTGGGCTCTACTATTTCTGAACCTTTTAGTTCCAAAACCATACTCCACAAGGTTAGCTTTTAATGGGAATTGAAGAGAGGAAGTAAAAGTCTTATCTTTAAGTCGTTTTGCTTCTTTTTTCTTCATGTGGTCGATCAGTTCTTCCAAAGAAATGTCCCTCTTTTTGTGTTTGAGGGAGTTGCGATAATCTGACCAAGACTTGGGCAGCTTTTCAATAAGGACATTAGCTTGGAAGTTCTCGCACATCTTCATTCCCTTGGCTAATATGTCAGAGACCAGTCTCTCGTACTCGTGAACTTGGTCCATTATGGGTTAGTCGTCTGCCGTTTTAAATTTCATCCACTCGCCAATGACATACTTCTTAACTCTAGCATTGTTAGCACCATACTTTTTCTCTAGTGTGTCCCAAAAAGTTTTGGTACTCTTTTCCTTAACAAACAAGTCGAAGAGATTGTTAGTCATGTGACTTAACAAATAACTTTTCATTGCTTGTTATCTTTCTCAAATTTCTCTTTGACAACATCAGTAGCAGAGACGATGGTAGTTGAATCTACGGTAAAGTCAACGGTCACATCAACGGTGAGTGGGTTGAAAAGGACATAGTCCAATTCAAGTTGCTCAGAAAAGATTAGAATCCTCTAAGACCATCGACGGTAATTCTTTCCACTAAGTGGGTCGAGTTTCAATAGATATGGGATTAACTTGTTGATTAGGATTGACATTAACAGTTGTGTTTTGAATTTTGCTTTTAAATTAACGTCAACGGTGGGTGGGTTGAAAATGAAACCGTTAGTACTAACTTGTAAAAATAATAAAATAAGTAGAACAGAAATTGACCGTGTCGTGGAAGAACCACTATCTTAGAAGCAAAATCATTTTGATTGGTGTAATCCTCGAAATTGGAGGTTGCCCCTTGAGGTTAACACGATCCTTCAAAATTTTGTACACCCAAAAATCTGAAGTGGATATCGGTGGTATTGCTCTTCTCGAAACAAATTCGAAAGGGAAAAATATTTTCCGTTGAACGAAACAAGCTTTGTAAATAGAGAAAGAGAAAAGCTAAATGTTTTTGGTGTGCTTTGCAAATGAGAAATCTTTCTCTATTTATAGGCTTGAGGTTGAGGCTAAACATGTTCAGAAAACAACCGAATTTATGAAATTAAATTCATTGTCTCCAATCAATCTTTAATAGGCTGCAAAATATGGAATAATTTATTCAATTTAAAATCAATAAGAATAATTTATTTAATTTAAAATCCATTAAAATAATTTATTCAATCACTCAGAAAAATTTAAGGATTGATAGCCTTAATATTCTGGAAAGATCCAAGCATCAACCTATAAATATTGTCACTATTTGTTTCTTTGCATTTCTAACAGCTATACAGGTGACTACCAATTTATCTGTTGCAGGTGGGGTGATATGGGATGAAATGAGAAAATGGATATTAAGGTATAATTGTTTCTTGGAAAAGTGTTCGGTCTTTGTTTCTAAGTTATGAGAAATATTGGATGGTCTAATTCTACTTTAGAAACAAGTATATTATGAGGTTATCATCCATTCTGATAACCTCGAGGTTATTAGAGCTATTTGTGATAGTCAATCAGTCGGATCAAATTCATCACTAGTAAGGAGAATTCAACATAATTTGTCCAATGACGATAAGTAGTTTTTGAGATACACCCCAAAAGAGAATAATCAGATAGCGGAGCACTTGCAAAAATTACTTTGTGAATGATGTGGAGCTGTATATGTTTGACCACCCTCCTATGGAGATTCAAGCAGCTTTAAAAGAGGATAGAGCTAGAGGCATTTTAATTTTGAATAATTTTGTGTAAATTATTTGTTTTGTTTGAGATTATAATGCACAAAAAAAAAGTTAATTTTAATATATTTTTTAACCTAAGCTTTAAATCATATCTAAAATCTGTTAGATATAAATATTATGTAAATCCCTAAAATTGCATGAACAATTATTTTAGTATCTTTAGAATAATATGATTTTTACAAATATAAAAATATTTAATGTAGAATTAGAGTTCATCATTAACCTTGACAAAAAAAAAACACAAAAATTCTATCCATCAAGTAATCGAATGAATGGATAGAATTTAACTTCTATTCAAAGTAAAAACTCGACTATTTAACCCATCTAACCCCAAAAATAATAATAATTAAAAAAAATGATTCAGGTCCAAAAATATTCACCAAAATAACCTAAAATGAACAATGTAATTGGGTTTTGGTCATCTAATGGCCAGCACCACATTGAACTTTGACCCAATCATTGCCTGATGATTGTGCCAGGGTTTAAAATATGATTTTTTTTTTGTTTTGGGACTTAAATGGCCGACACCAGGGTATTTTTTTCATAGCGTATTATACTGGTAAAAATTGGATGTTGGCCATTAAATGGTCGGCACCAACTTTTTTAAATAAAAAATTATTATTATTTGGGTATTGATCATTTAATGGTCAGCACCAACATTTAATGTTATTTCCCCTTTTTTTTAACTGACTATTTAAATGTGTTTTAGGCCATTAAATGTTATTTTATTTTTTAATTAACCATTTAAATTATTTTAATCATATTTTAAATAAAAAAAGGAAAATAACATTAAATGGACTAAAACACATTTAAATGGTCAGTTAAAAAAAGGGAAATAACATTAAATGTTGATGTAAACAATTTAATGGCCAGCACCCAAAAAATAATAATTTTTTGTTTAAAAAAGTTGGTACCATTCATTCAATGGCCAACACCCAAATTTTTTTCAAATACTGGTATAAACCTATACCAGTATGGTATGGTGTGAAAAAAAAAATACCTTGGTGCCGATCATTGAAGTTCCAAAACCAAAAAATTAGGTAAGGAGGGAGATTGGGGCGTGATTGGAGGGATATTGTAAAATCCTATCATAATTCTAATTTCATGCCTATTGGATATGAAAAAGAGGCTTCTTTCAAGGGATTTGCTAGTCCATAAAATATGGAAACAAGAGGATTAATAGGGTCAGCTTTTGAAAATGGGCCCATTGATTTAGTTTTGGTTTTCGAAAATGAACCTTTGGAAACTGTGGAAAGCAAGAAACGGCAGCGAACTGCAGCAAGTTGGAATGGTGGTTTTTCAACGGTTGTGGATGACAATGTACTCAACTACTCGACTAGCTCTGCAGAGCGAAGAAGTCGAACGCAATGAGGTTCATTAGTTGGAATGTTCGTCGCTTGGGGAGATCATGGACGGTTTTTAGGCTCCGAAATAAGTTAAGAGCCTTGAATCCCCAAGTTTTGTTTCTCATTGAAACAAAAGTTTGTTTGAAAAAATAAAAGAAAGCTATTTGTTTGTAATATGGGTTCAATAATGGTATTGATGTTGATGCTCTTGGCTTCAAAGGTGGTTTATCCTTGTGTTGGAGAGACAGTAATTTAATCAGTCTAATAAGCTATTCATAATTTCATATTGATGTGGATATTCATGATATCGACATTGGTGAGACTTGGAGACTTACTAGGTTTTATGGAAATTCAGATGAACGAAGTTGGAGTAGTGCTTCTTGGGATTTATTATGTCACTTACATAATGAACAGAATAAACATTGGCTTGTGATTGGTGATTTTAACGAAATCACAAGCTCTTTCAAAAAAAGAGGTGAGCGGCTCATACCGAAAAGACAGATGGCAACATTTATCGAGGTTCTAGAGTATTACGAGTTAAGTGATCTTGGTTATGAAGGTAGATGGTACACATGGGAACGTGGTAGATTTCGCTTAACGAATATTAGAAAAAGAATTGATCAAGCAGTGGCTAATACTGAATGGAAGGATATCTTTCCAGATTATAAAGTTAAGGATCTAAATCACTCTATATCAGACCACTGTCCTATCCTTTTAGATTCTCATGGGAGGCATGTTTGCTCTAAATCGCGTTGAAGTAAACTATTTTTAATTCGAGGTCGTATGGTGTCTTGATCCGCACTTTGAGGAGGAGTTACAAAAAAATTAAATTGAGCCAGTTAGCAATATTCCCGACAAGTTGGTTGAGTTGGGAAAACAATTCCAAAGATGGGCTCATATGAAAGCGCATGATTTTCACAAAAATAAAAAAGATTTGGAAAGCAGACTCTTGGAGCTTTCTAATAGTGATCCGACGGATGACAATTTAGTTGAGATTATGAATGTCCAGTTGGGGCTCAACTGAGAAGCAGACAAAGAGGAAATTTATTGGAACAACGTGCCCGAATTAACTGGCTACAGAATGGAGTCCGTAATACGAGCTACTTTCATAAGGTGGCTACAGGTCATAGATCCAAGAATAAAATAATTGTATTGGAATATGGCAATGGAGGTTGGGTGACTGATAGTAGTGGAATCTCTAAAATTGCAGTTGAGTATTTTGCAAAACTATTTACTGCTTCTGAGGAGGGAGATGATGAGAGAATTTTTGGGCTGGTACAACAGTGTGTTACGCTTGATATGAATGTTGATTTACTCAAGCCTTTCACTACAACGGATATCGATAATGCAGTGAGATAAATGGCGCCTCTTAAAGCACCTAGGCCGAATGGTTTTCCAGCACTTTTCTTCTAAAGGTATTGACATGTCTTGGGCTCTCAAATTTTTAATTATTGTTTGTCTATTTTGAAAAGGTGAAACTGATCTGGAATTTATCAATAAAACCCACATCGTATTAATCCCAAAAATTGACAAGCTAAAAATATTACACAATTTCGCCCAATTAGTTTAAGCAATGTGGTTTATAAAATCATTACGAAAGTTTTAGTGGAGCGCATGAGTGGGGTGCTAGATCATTGCATTAATAAGGCCTAAGGGGCTTTCATCCCAGGGAGGCATATTTTCGACAATGTTCTTATAACGTATGAAGTCCTCCACACGCTCAAGATGAAGAAAAAGGGCAAGCACGGTAATTTTGCATTTAAACTCGATATAAGCAAAGCGTATGATCGTGTCGAATAGAATTTTTTGGCTGGTATGATAGATAGATTGGGTTTTCACATGGACTAAATTACACTAATTATGAGATGCGTTTGCTCTATCAGTTACACTATGGGTATTAATAATGAAGTCAACGAACGTTTTTTGCCTTCGAGAGGATTAAGACAGGGGGACCCGTTAAGCCCCTACCTTTTTTGTGCAGAAGGGTTTTCGACCTTGTTGAATGAGGCTAAAAGGATAGGTATTATGAGGGGGCTCAAATTGGGAGAGGTTTTTTTTGCTATTAATCACTTATTCTTTGCAGATGACTGCATTCTTTTTGAAGATGCTTCGAAGGATGGTGCTACTGTGGCTCGAGATATTATTAAGGAGTACGAAGCAATCTCTGGTTAGTCAGTGAACTTGGAGAAAATATTTAGTATACTTTGGTGCCAATATGGATCTTTCTACTAGGGATTGAATAACCAACAATTTGGGTGTTTGTGTGAGAACTAATCCAGAGAATTATTTGGGGCTACTTATGATGATAGGTAGGAGGAAACGTTGGATTTTTGATAATTATGTTGAAATATTTTGTAAAAGGATTGAGGGTTGGAGTTCCCGTTATCTTTTTATGTGCGGAAAAGACGTGTTCCTTAAATCGATTTTACAATATATACCTGTTTACGTTATGCAATGCTTTGCTCTACCGAAACTGTTATACAGAAATTTGGAGAACATTTTGAATAAGTTTTGTTGGTCTAACTCTAAGTCTACTAAAGCGGTTCATTGGAGCACATGGAACTCTTTATGTAAGCCTAAAAGCGTATAAGGTATGGGTTTTCATGATTTATATCTATTTAATAAAGCGTTGTTAGCTAAACAAGTTTGGAGATTATTTTCGCAGCCTACTTATTTGTTAGCCAAGGTTTTTAAAGCAGATATCATCCTTTTTGTGATTTCATGTAAGCTAATATTAGCTCTTACCCGTCACTCACCTAGCATAGCATTTGCAATGCTCGGTATCTGATTATGGACAGCTTACTTTAGCGGGAATGGCGAAGCTGTTAACATTTGGAATGATCCTTGGCTTTCGGGACCTAGAAATTCAAGAATGTCAATTTCAACAATTAATCCAAATTAGACTGCTGTTAACCACTTGATTGATAAAGAAACAGTCACCTGGAAGCAGGTGGATATTGTTAACCTTCTGGTACTGATTAGGTGGAGCATATCCTTAAGATCCCTCTTTCAGGAAGCAGCCCAAATGACATGCTGGTTTGAAGATACGAGGCGATAGGTGATTATAGTGTAAAAAGCGGTTACAAAGTCCTAATTATAGATTCTTTACAACCTGCTAATCAAGTCCCTACTGCTATGGGACAAAATTACAAAAATTTCTATAATTCCTTATGGAATTTACAGGCCTCAAGGTCTTTAATGACTTCCTGCCTCATTTTACCAATCTAGCCAAAAGGAGATTGACTGATGTTGTCTCTTGCCCTTTCTGTAAGGATCCCTCGGAAGATGCCCTTTATTTAAGTCGAGAGTGTAGCATGCTTCAACATATATGGCTTCACCTGCAGCTTTCGAGTACCCAAGGGATAGATCTCTCAAGCCATAGAGAGTGGTTAGCACAAAGATTTATTTCTCTAAATGAAATACAGCAATTGTTATTGGCGTTCTCTTATTGGGCTCTTTGGTTCCACAAAAATAAACTCGTTCATAGAGGGAAACAGAGTTCTGTTCTAAGTATTATGGGTTTTATTCAAGGATACATGCAGGAATTAAACCAATTGCAAAACCCTACCCTTCGTAAGAAACCTATGGTGAAAGAGTTATGGAGACCACCTAATCCTGATGTTATCAAACTTAACTTTGATGCTTCATTCAATGTAGATGCGTTTACATCCATAGCAGCAGTCTTAGCATGAGATCACAATGGTCAGATAATGGGTTCATGTACTTACCCTTATCATCATCCATAGCAACTGTTCATTTGCTGGTTAAGGAAGGGCATAGACATCATGATTCGTGTTTTTGGGTGGAAGAAACGCCAAATCTGGTTAAGAGAAGGGCGATTGAAGATTGGCGCAACTGGAATCAACATCGTTAAATTCGCAGAGACTTGGGTTTGGAGAAGGTTCATTTCGAATCTCCATGGTTTTGCTACTTCTCAAGTTTCAACCTCTTCTTCTAGTTTTTGGGTTTCTCATCAGTATTTTGAAGAGGATTCGGTTGGCATTCTTTTTCTTTTTCTAGGGTTGCTTGCGGGAAAGTTTGGGGTTTATTTTGATCAATTTCTATTTTGGCTTTATTTGTGTGGTTATTATGCTTTTATTTTTTTTGCGATTTCAAACGCTCCGATTGTTGTGTCTATTGAGTCTTTCCACCTACTATAATGTCTTTTTAGGTTCTTAGTATTTATTGAGGCCTCTCTTATTTAATGAATACTAGCTTTTGACTCAGAAAAATTGAATCAATAAAAATCGGATTATGTACCCAAAATTATTTACAAAAATAGGTCGTCTTAAAAATTAATTACGGGTATAGGCCAAAAACACAATAACGCGCTTATGTGGTGTCGTTTTCAGGAGATAAATTAAAAAAAAGCTTCCACGTAAGCATTTTTTTTCTTTGTGTCAAGCAAAAGCGCGCTAACGTGAAAACGCTTTACAAAAGAACGCCCACATGGATGCGCTTTTGCCCATGTTTTCCCTAATGAGTTATTTGTCTGCTTTATAAAAGCCCATCCACGTGTGCGCCTTTTTAAAAAATGCTTCCACGTCAACACACTTTTACCTGACACAACGAAAAAAACGTTTACGTAAAAGCGTTTTTTTTTTATGTATCCCCTGAAAACGACGTCACGTAAACGTTTTTTACATTTTTGACCCATACTCGTAAATATTTTTCAAAATAACTTATTTTCATAAATAATTTTAAAAATAAACTGATACTAAACCCATAAAAATAATAAATATTGTGAAAGGAAAAGAATATTTAATGAGGCATATGAAAACAATTCAAATACAAAAATGTGCATTAATTGGTTTGATTACCATCTTCTCCAGATCCGTACTTGCTGTTTTTGTTTTTTTTCTAACAATTGGAGATAACGAGGAGGCACAAGATATACTTGTTTCTTTAACCATCACAATGAAATTTTAAAATACCGCTTTGTCTCGTACGCCAAAACCAAATCCCCACCACCTTCCTTCTTAAATCAAATCTACTTTTTTTACTACTACTTATTACCCTCTGCGGAAAAACTAAAAATAAAATTATAATGATAAATTTAATTTTTATCTTTTTTTACTAATTTGGACTTTTTTAACTAAAATTACCCATAAATATTTTAAAATGGTTAATTCATTTTTTAATAAAAATATTGATTAAAGTATTAAAATTTTAACAATATTGATGCGATAACTTGCAAGACAATCCATATGTTAATACTATTTATCTTATACAGTGATGGAGTCCACCACTAAGAGACTCGGGAGATCATTACCTCCTAAAATAGTAAATTTTTAATTTAGATTTTTTATAATTTATAAAATTTTAAATAATAATGATAAAATTACATTTTGGCCTTAAAAAATAAAAATTTAATTTAACCTTTTCAAAATTATAAAGATATAGGTTATTAAAATGATAAAATTACATTTTATTCTCGTAAAAATATGCAATTTAATTATAGTCCTTTCAAAAAAATTCTTGGCTCCGCTATTGATCTTATATGATCGATTAAAAAATAATTTAGAAATTATAAATAGTTCAAAAGAAAATATAAAATGCTCATAAAAATTAAAAAATAGTATGAAGTATACGTGAATTGTCACGTGAATTGTCATATTTAAAATTTTATTGTTTTAATCAATATCTTCATTAAAAAATAGCAATTCCATTAATTTTTTAAAAAGTTAATCAAATTTGACTTTTTTTAAATTAAAAAATTAATTTAATTAAAAATAAATATCAAATTAACAAAAATATAAACAATAAAAAATAAATTTATTATTATATCAAAATAAAAGAAAGAAGGGAGCAATGATTTATTACCTACAGAATCAGCGGCCTTTGAAGTGGTAGAAATAACGTGACGGTTAAAGAAAAATTCTTCTAATATTTTTTTTATATTTTTTACTTCTTTATTATTAATAATTAAATTTTTTAATTATGAGGTTAGATGAGATGATAATGATCTCTTTTATCTTAATTAATGATCAAGAGTTTCATCTTCGACAATGTATGAAATAGTTTTAAAATTTATGGCTATCGTCTATCTCTTATCGAACCTACAAAACACGAAAGATTAGTCATTGAACTCACTCTAATACATATATTGGGAAACTAAATGAGTTATATTAGTTATTAAAATCTATAATCTATATAATTAAAGGTGAAAAATAGAAAATTTTATAAAATAATAATAATAATCTTCCGAAAAAATTATGAACGATATGTTTTATATATAATTACTTAGAGGATGAGATAATAAATTTTGTAAGGTTATTTGAAATTTATTTATATTTTATATCTATTTATTTGAATTATGATATCATAAATTTCGTTAGGTTAATGGTTATCAATAATAGTATTAAAAACCTAAATTATGATCTATTTATCTTATTTTCATTTTTTTCAAGAATAACTTTAATTATCGTACCAAAAAAAATAAAAGTACAAAGTTTTTAATTTCTCTTATTTTATTTATATATTTTTTTTAAAAATCATAACAATAATTTTTATATTAAACATCATCTAGAATAACTTATTCATAATATTTCGTAAGCTCCAAGACTTTACTCCTTTATTAATTTCAAATTTTATATATTAATGTTAATTTGATATATTAATTTACAGTTTCAAATTTAATATATAGATTGATCCCTAAACTTAGTAATTTTTCTCAAATTGACTTCTAAACCTTTTTTTATCACATTGGTATTTAAGGTTGGTATCCGTTACACAAACCGATCCTTATGATTAATATTATTAATATATATATATATATTGTCCCTTGAACTTGACAACTTTTCTCATATTGACCCTAATTTTTTTTTTTTGGAACATGTTGATCCTTAAAGTTAGCATCTGTTATATAGATTGATCCTTACACTAACATAAGTTGTTTTTGAAGAATTTGCTAATGTGGATAAGTATGGGGTGACACATTAGTTCATCTTCAATCATTCTTAAAACTTAGAAAAAAAAATCTTGAAATTTAAAAGAAAAATTCAGAAAAAAAATTAATTTTTTTAAAAAATATTATAAATTATAAAAATTTAAAATTATATATATAAATTTAACATTTAAAAGATTACTCTTTAAATATTCCACTTTTAAAAAATAAAAAATTATAACAAATAAAAGTCACAAATATAAAAAAAATAGTTAACTTTTTTAGAAATTTACAAAAATGAAAAAATAATGAAAAATTGATTGGGCATCAATCGGAATTTTTTTTAAACATATTTATTTTTTGAAATTTTAACTAAATTTGTTATCTTTATTTTCAATTTATATTTTTTAAATTTCCGCTTTATATATATTCATTTTTTGAAGTTTTATAATTTTGTTAACAAAATTTATTTATTTATTATTTTTTTAAGAATAGTTAAATATGAATTAATGTTCGTCCCCTTATTTCTTCATACGTCAATCTCATGCTTGTCAACATCAATAAATTCTTAAAAGAAATAAATGATATTAGTGTAGCGATAAATCTGTATAATAGATGTCAACTTTAGGAATTAATATGATCCAAAATAAAATTAGGATTATATTTAAATCAATATAGCTTATTATACATTTTTATTAAGGTATTTGTTGTTATATTTTCGTACACATCAATATTCTCTATATATGTATATGGGTCGATGTTATAAGATTTTGAACTAATTGAGTGAAATAGGATTATAGTTTTTAATCTAAAACCACATAAAATTTATTAGAAAATTTGAATCACATATGATGACGTGATGTTCAAGATTTTCACTACTCTAAATGTGGTATGAGTTTGAATTGTGTTTGTTATTCGATTTTTACCTTGTTTGTGTAATTCACAAAAAAATATTAAAAATTCTCAAATTTTGACAAAGATCATTAAATTTTTCAGTTTGCATTTTCAGTTTTATATTGCATTTTTATTTTTCTTGAAGTAAATTTGAGTTTTTTAAGCTTATTGTAGTTAAATTTATATATACATATATCAATTCAGAAAGAATTGCATGAAACAGTGACGCCATGTCATTTGTATCACTCTTCCATTAATTTTATGTCACATCAACAATTTCACCTGAGTTTCAACATTTTCATCTTGAGAAAAATCAAATCCAAATTAAAATCATAAAATTTAGGGTGAAATTACTGACGTAGTATAAAACTATTGGAGAGAGATAATATCCCTATTTCATATAATCATTTATCATATCATATATTATTAATTCAACTTTATTATTATCTATTACACTAATGTTTTTCTTCAGTTCACTTTATTCAAACATTTTTATTAAAATATTTAAAGCAAATTAGAAGGTAAAACTTCAAATGAGATTATTAAGTACGGTAAATTGTTTTTAATTGTTTTTGGTAGAAAATAATAGCATTAGACAATTACAATAAATTAAGCAAATAAAGTGATCTAGAGCCATGGAGATCTCTAGCTAATAACCCAACAACCAAGTTTGAAGGCTTTGCAAATAGTTGAAGCAATGGATCTCCTAGTATGACATATGTTGCCATGTGATCAGCAAATTCATTTTGATCTCGCGAGATAGGTCGAAGGCGAACCTCCCATTTGCGCCGCAACAATTACTGCAGCAGGCGTAATTCAACCAAGCTGTTGTGATCCCCTCCACCAAATAAAAGTGTTTTAACTAATAGCAGACTATGGCTTTCAATTTCGATCAAGCAATACCCTTTATCGCAAGCTAGGAACAATCCTTCTAATGGTGCTCTTGCTTCAACTTTAAACATTATTTCTCTGCCAATATTCATTGCATATCCCCACAGCCAATTTGCATTGGAATCTTGTAAAACGTCTCCGATGGCAGCATACTGTCCATGAATCGAAACTATCCTATTCGAATTTATTTTGACTCATCTTACTGCCGGTGTTGCCTACCTCGACGATGAACCAACTAAAGCTGATGACTTTATTTTCATATCCAGCTTCAAATAACTTCTAGCCCAGGCACATCCCGTATCCACAATGGCTAAATTGCACTTGTAAGTATCAGAAAAAACGAAACTATTTCTATTTTTCCATATTAGCCAACACATTATACCAAATAATGATTGCCAATCAACATCCAGAACAAATAGATTATTCCTATTCTGCAAGTTCCATAAGCACCAATCCTTAAAGGATAAGGAAAAGAAAACTCTCTGGGCTTGCAATGGAACCACTACGTGCAATACCATCCTAGCGAATGGGCAATCCCGAATCATATGAATCCCTATTTCCAACTCACTATAGCACAATGGACAATATTCATTATCCCTTATATTTCGTCGCCTTCATTCGGTGTTTGTTAAGAGCTTATCTTTCCACAATAGCTAAAAGAAAACTCTCACTCGTTGAGGTACACAAGCTTTCCAGATTATCTTCCAAGGACCAGCATTACCAACATCGGCAGAGAATAAATGCTTGTAGGTTTCAATAGCAGAGCAATCAGCCTTTGTTGCCCATTTCCAAGCCAAATGATCTGCAGCTATCTCAGCAGACGGAGGTGTCAATGCGATAATATGACGAATAATATGCATTGGAACAAGCCGCCGAAGATGTTCCCAATCCCATGTTCCAAACTCAGTTACTATATCACACACCTGTAAGATACTATTAGAAGGAGTACATCCCCAAGTAAACTCCGTAGATGGCCAATCTGATGGAGCCATAAATTCGTAATGCGTCCATCTCCAATAAACCAATAGACATTACTTATTACCTCCGACCAAACCCGCATAAAAGACCTCTAAACAAAAGAGCGATTACTGCGACAAATAGACATTGGAAGAATTTCCTGAATATTATATTTCTTCCTCAAGATTTGAACCCATAAGGCATCAGAATTGAAAAGCATCCAAAAACCAAGTTTCAGTAAAAAAATCTTGTTCTGATCAGTTAGTTTCCGTAATCCCAAACCACCATCATCTAAATGTCTATAATAATCCCTCCAACATAAGAGCGATATTTTTCGCATTTTAGGAGTAGTACCACAAATGAAGTTACAGGCTACGCATTCAATCTCAATATATACAACAATGAGAACTCTAACAGTAAACATAAAATAGTTAAGAATTGCAAGTAGGACTGACCTCACCAGAGTAATACGACTAACCAATGAAAGCTTTCTCACTTGCCACCTGATAAGTAAATTATTTAAGCAATTTATGTGTGTATTTTGATTAATTTTGAGGAAAAAATACTTCTAATTTCTTATAATTTCTTATCAGGTACACAAATTAATGTTTCTCTACCTAAAAGCAAGCAAAAGATGATTAAATTGAAGACATGTGTGAAGAGATGGGTTATATTCGAATTTGAGAGACATTGAGGGCTGAATTGGTCAAATAAGCTTAGTCAAAGTTGTTTATATTATTAATTTTGTTTTGATTAAATTTGTTATTTTCCTAATTTCATTTTGACTAAAATTATTTATTTTAAGTAAATAGGGTAATTTAGTTTAAGAGGACTCAAGCTATTTTTAGTAACCTGATTGTGTATAAATAAGGTTACTTGGGTTAAATTAAAATGTACTTGGATTTTGTGAAGCAATTGAGAAATTCTCCCTTCTCCATTTTCGCTTGTCTTTTGCGTCAGAGTTGTCTGCCATTTCCATTCTAATTTTCATTCATTTTACAAATTTGTCTAATTGCTCTCTCAATCCTTCCTCATTTCATCTTCCATAAATATAAACAATTCATCATCACCATCCATCAAGCATGAATAAAATCATGCGTCACTAAACTTTCATCTTGGCCTTAAACCGGTATTCTTTCTGGTCAAGAATCGTGAGATACAAATTCAAGTTAAATATCTTTCGTACGGTATTCATCATCTCTCTGGAATATCGGGGATAGTCTGATTCGTCCCTTAAAAGTTAATTCGCTTTCAACACAAAGTGCACGTTCGGTTGGAATCGTTTTGCAATACAGTTGAGAAAAAGAATCGACCGTGCTGTATTTAGATTCCCGCGAACAAATTGACGGGTCCTAGAGAGGTCATACTAGTGGGATTTCCGTCAAGTGAGATAGTGATCGGGTTTAGACATCCCGCGCGGTTAAGGTCGTTAATCCGAGTTGGTTTCTTCAGAGCTCAAGGCTATCGAGGTCTTAAATCACAAACACGTGTATTGCAATTAGGTAATCGGTAAAGGTTGGTTTGACAGGTCGTACCGGAACCAGCTACGAAAGGAAGAATTGGTGGTTAGGACGTTCTTCGTTGCTATAACCAGCTTATTGTTCGAACGATAAAATATTGTTTCAAGGATCGAATCAAAAATCGAAGCACATAGAGTCTAAGGCTAAGGCTATTTAATTCTGATTACAAATTTATATTTATTCTCTTATTTTATTTTACAAATTTTTAAATTGTTATTTCTGTTGATTCACTTATTTTTTAGACCTTATCGATCACCTTCTAATTTATTTATTAATTTCCAACAAGACAGTCACAAGTTGTGGGCACGCCTTTCGACACGACGTACAAGAGGAAGACATGAGAGTAGATTACAACAACTAGTCCCTATGGAATCGACCCTACTGCCTTATACTACTGTTTTGTATTATTTGTTATAGGAATATTTATATTTGTTGGATTCACCACCCATCAAATTTTGGCGTCATTGCCGGGGATAGGTAACATTTTTCTAACTTTCGTTTGTTTTTCTTTATGACAAGGTCTGAAGAGACACCTCTCAACGACTTTGTTCCGGAGATAAAGAAATTAGCTCGAAGGTTAAGGAAGGAAGCTCACGATAAATGTCTACAAACTGAGTTTGAAGAAGAAGCTTTCACTAGAGAAATATTTAATAATGAGGAAACAAAGATAATGGAAGATCAAAATCAGACTATTCGACAACTTGCAGCAGCATTGGACGAACAACAGTCGTAGTGTATAACTTATCCAACGGGAGGAACACTGTTTGAGTTAAAGTCGGGCTTAATCCATCTATTGTCCACTTTTCGCGGGATTCAAAATGAGAATCCGCACACGCACTTAAAGGAATTCCACATGGTGTGCACAATCATGAAACCTCAGGGAGTAACAGAAGACCAAATTAAACTTCATGCATTTCCATTTTCATTAGCCGACTTTGCTAGAGAATGGTTGTTTTATTTACCATCGAGATCTGTTAATACATGGGCTGATATGTCTCGTTTATTTCTTGATAGGTTCTTTTCAGCAACAAGAGCAGCCGAGTTGAGACGAGACATAGTGGGAATTCGGTAAAAGGAAATTGAAATGCTCTTCGACTACTAGAAGCGATATAAAAAGTTGTGTGCAAGTTGCCCACAACACGGACTTTCTAAGCAGTCACTGTGCAGTATTTCTATGAGGAACTACTCCCTATGAAGATGAAGATGATCGATGCAACTAGTGGAGGAGCACTTGTCAACATAACCCCTCAAAAGAGTTGATTTCAACGATGGCTACGAACTCTCAACAATTCCAACCGGCTATAAAACCCACGAGATGGGTTCATGGGTTAAGTACTCTGACTTTAGAAAATAAAATAGATAATTCACTAATATTGTGCAGAATTTGCTTGCAGATAAGTCAGGCCCATCGAAGCTATGCGGAATCTGTACCATGTCAGATCACCCGATGGACTCATGTCCAATCTTACACGAGGATTCGACAGAACAAGCAAATGCCGTGAGAAATTTTCCAGGTCTACCCCTAAGACGGTACGATCCCTATTCAAACACATATAATGCAAGGTGGAGAGACCATCTGAATTTAAGCTATGGATCGAATCCTCGATTCAATCAGCCGTATCAGCAAAGGCTATCAATAAATCAATAGCAATCGCCTCCAAAAACGTCATTGGAAGCTATTGTCGAAAGGTTAGCAACTAGTACTCAAAAATTTCAAGAAAAGACTAACTTGCATTTACAGGAGATAGACAAGTAGATGAGCAAATTGACACTTACGGTTAGCCGTTTGAAGTCTCAAGAAAGGCTACCATCCCAAACAGAACCAAGCCCTCGACATAATGCAAGCGCTATGACGTTAAGGAGTGGGAAGGTCTTAGAACCTGTGATTGGCACGAGCCGTGCCCATGATGCTGGACACGAAAAATAGAAACCAGATTCAAAAACTTCAACAGAGTCGTCACCACCAAAACCACTTATTGTGCAGCCTTCATTTTCAAGAAGGCTTGCCCAAGGTAAAAAGGAGTGAGAAGATAAAGAAATTTTAGAGACGTTTCAAAATGTGGAAATCAATATTCCCCTACTCGATGCAATCAAACAGGTTCCTCGCTATGCAAAGTTCTTGAAGGAACTATGTATTGGGAAGAAGAAACTTCAAGAAAACGAGTGGGTGAATATGGAAGAAAATGTCTCCGCCGAGTTATAAAGAAGAATTCCGCCAAAGTGTAAGGATTAAGATATGTTCTCAATTTCTAGCAAAATAGGTAATGTTGGTATTAAAAAGCCATGTGCGACTTAGGAGCATCCATCAATGTTATGCCTTTATCTATTTTTAAATCTATAAATGTTGGTCCTTTGAAAGAAACAAGGGTGATAATTCAATTAGCAGACAGATCGTGTGGATATCTAACGGGTGTATTGGAAGATGTCCTCGTTAAGGTAAATGAGTTAATCTTTCCTGTAGATTTATATATCATTGAAATGGAGGATGATAACTCTAAGAGTTCACTTGATATTCTACTTGGGAAATCGTTCCTAAGTACTGCGTACAAAGATTGATGTTCGTAGTGGGACACTCACTATGAAATTCGACGGTGAGGTTGTTAAATTTAATGTCTATGAAGTGATGGGCCGACCTAATGCAAAGTCGAATGTTTCTTATATTGATATTATTGAACCACTAATGAATTTGCATTTTGAATATTCTAAGGTAGACAAATTACAAACCGTTCTGTACAGGAGTTTAGATCTTGAAAGTATGGAAAAATTAGAAGAACTAATGACATTTGAGGATCAAGTTTGTGAAGTCATTTTTCTTAAGGAAGTTTCGAAGTTTCCTCGAAGTCAAGGTAAGAATTTCGAGCTAACTCCTTCTAAAACTAAATTGTTGCCTTCGATATTACAAGCTCTGGATTTAGAACTCAAGTTGTTACCAGAACACCTTAAGTACGCATTCTTGGGAGACGGAAACACCTTACCAGTAACTGTTTCGAGTAAACTTTCAAAGTTGGAGGAGAAAAATCTAGTTTGAGTCTTGAGGGATTACAAGGAAGCGATCAGATGGTCGATTGTCAATATTAAAGGGTTAAGTCCCTCAACTTGTATGTACAGAATACCGATTGAAGAGAACGCAAGCCCGAAGAGGAAAGCACAAAGACGCCTCAATCCACCAATGATGGAGGTCATAAAGAAGGAAATTTAGAAGCTGCTTGATGCTGGGATAATCTATCCCATATCTGATAGTAATTGGGTCAACTCGGTTCACGTGGTACCCAAGAAAACTAGAGTGACCGTAATCGAAAACTCGACAGGTGATATGGTTCCCACTCGAGTCCAAAACGGGTGGATGGTTTGTATAGATTATAGGAAGTTAAACTCTTTAACTTGAAAAGAACATTTTCCACTTCCTTTTATAGATCAGATGATAGAACGATTAGCATGAAAATCTCACTATTGTTGTCTTGATGGTTACTCAGGTTTCTTTCAAATTCCAATAGCACCGGAGGACAAAGAGAAGACGATGTTTACGTGCCCCTTTGGTAAGTTCACCTACAGAAAAATATCATTTGGACTATGCATCGCATCGGCCACGTTTTAAAGATGCATGGTAAGCATATTTTTTGATTATGTCGAGAAAATAATAGAGGTATTCATGGATGACTTTATGATTTACGAAAATTCCTTCAATGAATGCTTATCAAATCTTACAAAAATTCTAGAAAGATGTTTAGAATTTAATCTTGTTTTAAATTATGAAAAATGTCATTTCATGGTTGATAAGGGATTAATTCTAGGTCACATCGTTTTTGTTGAAGGGATTGCAGTTGATAAGGCTAAAATCGATATTATTAACTCACTCTTATATCCCACAACTGTGAGGGAAGTTCGCTCTTTTCTTGTTCATGCAGGTTTCTACAAGCGCTTTATAAAGGATTTTTCGAAGATTGCTTAACCACTCTGTAACTTGCTACAGTAAGAAAAAGAGTTCGAGTTTGATAAAGCATGTAAAGACGCATTCGACACTCTTAAGCACAAGCTAGTCTCAACTCCTATAGTGAAGCTGTTGAATTGGGACTATCCTTTCGAGCTTATGTAAGACGCGAGCGATCATAGTGTCAAAGCTGTTCTAGGACAAAAAATAGAGGAGCTGCACGTCATTGCTTATGCCTCTAAAACATAATATGCCGCCCAAAGCAATTATTCAACAACTAAGAAAGAACTCTTAACTATTGTTTTTGCTTTGGAAAATTTTAGATCATATTTGTTAGGCATTAAAATAATTGTTTACTCTGATCATGCAGCATTAAAGTACTTAATCGGGAAAAAGGAGGCGAAACCAAGGCTCATTAGGTGAATTTTGCTTCTATAAGAATTTGACCTCGAAATTAAGGACAAAAAGGGGTGCGAAAATTTAGTAGTAGATCATTTAAGTTGACTAACGACTTTGAAAGAAAGCACGCCCCTTAATGATGATTTTTCGGTTGAATATCAACTTGCAACCCAAACAACCTATCTGTGGTATGCAAACATGGTAAATTATCTCGTAACAAGTAGAATTCCTTCTGACTTAACTCGTTCATAAAAGGACAAACTTAAGCGAGATTCGAGGTATTACATTTGGGACGATCCATATCTTTGGAAACATTGCTTTGATTAGGTAATTAGATGATGTGTTGCTAAAACTGAGGTACAATCTATCCTAACTTTCTATCATACTTATGCTTGTGGAGGATATTTTGGTCCTAAACGCACTGCATATAAAATATTAAAATGCGGATTATTTTGGCCACACATCTTTCGTGATGCTTACTTGTTTTGTAAGACTTGGGAGAGATGCTAGAAGGTAGGAAATTTAAGTCGACGAAATGAAATGCCCTTAAATCCTATATCCTATACATGTATGCGAAATTTTTTATGTATGGGGCATCGATTTTATGGGCCCATTTGTGTCATCATTTGGTAATGTCTACATAATACTTGTTGTTGATTATGTTTCTAACTGGGTAGAAGCTAAAGCTACACGTCGTGATGATGCTAAAACCGTTGTGGACTTTTTAAAGAATTTTATTTTTTCCAGGTTTGGCACACCGCGAGTATTGATTAGTGATCGAGGAATACATTTTTGCAACAAAGTGATCAGTACATTATTAAAAAAATATGGGGTGACATAGCTCGTGACCACGGCATATCACCCTCAAACAAACGGTCAAGCAGAGATTTCAAATCGTGAAATAAAGTCAATTTTAGAAAAAACCATGAAACCAGATCGGAAGGATTGGAGCCTACGCCTGAACGACGCATTATGGGCATACCGCATGACATTCAAGGGTCCATTAGGTATGTCTCCTTATCGACTCATTTTTGGAAAATCGTGTCACCTCCAGTGGAATTAGAACATAGGGCGTTTTGGGCCGTTAAGCAATGCAACATGGAGCTAGATGCTGCTAGTAAGTACCAAAAATTACACATTCAAGAACTTGAGAAAATTCTATGAGAAGCATATGAAAGTGCCCAGATTTATAAAAACAAAATGAAGGCATTTCATGATCAAAAGATCACTCACAAACAATTATTGGTTGGGCAAAAAGTACTGCTTTATGACCCTACGCTAAGAATTTTTGCAGGTAAGCTCCGAACCAAATGGTTAGAACCTTTTGTTGTTACTCACGTTTTTTCACATGGTGCAGTAGAGATTAAAAGCGAAGAGTCCAGGAAAATTCTTAAAGTAAATGGTCAATGCCTAAAGCTGTTTTACGAAAACTTCCAAGTTCAAGTGGTTGAGGAATTGATGCTTGAAGAACCAGTGGAATAAATTCTCAGGTCGTTGAGCTAACGACATTAAACAAAAGCGCTTTTGGGAGGCAGTTTAATTTAATTTAATTTTAATTTTTTAATAAAAAATAAAAGCTATTTGATCCAATTTTTATTTGTTATTTTCAAGTCCAGTTGTGGAAGCTGTCATTTCTTTTCTTGGGAGTATTGTATGAGTCGTGGTATGGGCATATGGTGGTCCATGTTGACAAATGCCCATTTCAAAAATACCCAAATTACCAATTACTATTTTCTTAAAGTTTAACCAAATACCCAAAATAAAAACCCAAACCAAATAATCATTAAAAAAAAACCATTCCCTTTAAACACCCAAATAAAAACCTTACCCAAACCCAATTTACCAAACCCAAATGAAAAAAAAAGGACATGGTAGGTCGAACGGCCCAAAAGGGAGAAAGGAAAATGGGAAGGAATTGGGCAGACCTAGCCTGAATAAAGAAGGAAAAAATGGGCAGAAATTGAAACCCAAATCAGGCAAAAGAAAGAAAAAAAGAAAGGGAAAAATAGAGAAAAAAAAAAGAAAGGAAAAAAGAGAGAGAAAAAGGAAGGAAATATTTTTCCAAACCTTAAAAGTTACCTTTTGTCTTCTCATGTCGTTTCCACTCCCCAACCCCAAGCTTCTCATTTTCTTCAAAATAGCAGTAGCTACCGTCGGTCACACGCCACCATCCATCCGACTAAAGCGCCATCGTTCATCGCCGCTTACCTCACCTTTTCCCTTTCTCACCCTTACCCCCACGAACCACCAACATTCTATCCCTTTCTCAAAGTATTTTTTTGTCATTTTTAAAATCTACACCGCCGGCCACCATTACAAAAATCACCACTATTTGGTCTTCCCTCACCATTGACGATCGATGTAACCCAACCCCTTAACCATTAAAAGCTAACCCCCATAAAAATCCAAAACACCACAAACCATAAACGACACTCAAGCATTTGAACTCCTATTTAAGATGTTCACCAACGCACCATCGTTCGTTGACGTACGCCATCGCAACCCGCTCACATCTGCAACCATAAGAAACCGTTCGACACTTCTTCCCCCTCTATCCCTGTTCTCTCCGTTAGAACCTCAAACTACCACCACTATATTCTTTTTTCTCATCATTTTTCTTTAAACCACATTTTTCTAAACCCATCGAAAAACAACCACATACACTACTTTAAAAACCACCAAAACCTCACTGTCCAAACACTTTCGTTGCATCTCCGCCATCCGTCGTTACACTCACCGTTGTTTGCCACCGCGTACCACCTCAAGGATAGAAAAAAGACAGCAAGCATAGTTCGAACACGAAGCCACTCGGTTGATGTGTTTCCAGCATCCCTCAATCGACGTCGAAATCGATTCACAGCACCTCCAGTCATCAACGTCAATAACGATGATTTCGACTCGCCTTCATCACCACCACCACCACTATCACCACCAGTATACACTACTAGACCGACTCGACGTCGACGTCACAAGAGTTCGAATCTAGTCGAACCAAAAAAGTCGAAAAATTAGTCGAAGGCACCCGAAATAGTAAGGTATAACACTTTCACATATTGTTCAGTTTTACCACTAATAACGCTTCATGTTGATGTATAGGACAAGACCAACTTCTCGTCCTGTGAGGAAGCAAGACCATCAAACCGAAACGAGCCACCGTCGAATAGAGCAAAGCATCCTAGATGAACCACGAGAAATCAGCAAGAAGAAAAACCAAAACCAAACCCGGACAGCGATACTGATGTCGCTGATATACCGAGTCTGCCAAACAGTCTGTCGACAAAACATCATCGACAAAATAGGCGCGGACAATGAAGGCACACTTACATGATGCCCCCGAAATCAAGATTTCGAGGCTTCCTCAATTTCACAACACCGGAGCATCAGTTGAGATACGAGGAGATTCAACACTTACCCATGTCAAAATGTAAATTCATTCAAGTAAATACTCTCGAGACACTTGACTTGCATGATGCCGTAAATAGTTATTTTGAGTTTATTGGTTGGATGACGTATGTTGAAATTAAATGTGGCACGTTTTATGAACTTGTATATGAATTCTATGACACTTTTAATTTTGACATGTATGTCATTCGAACTATTGAAACTCCGAATATCATTTGCTTTAGAATACTTGGTAGAACATTCAATATGTCTATTTCTGATTTTAACATTGCAATGGGATTTGTTAAACCTATAGATGTTGGTACTGATTCATACCATCGTGTATTGTTAGACATACCTTGTGATTTTGATGCTAATGAAGCTTACTCGGTATTAACCAACTCGATTTCTTGAACTTATAATTCTAGAACTGTAAAATCTTTATTGGTACATGAACCGACCCTTAGATATATCCATCGATTTTTAGCTTTTAATTTTTTGGGCCGTAATGATTCTTCTACTATTTTAACTAGGACTGAATTATTCTTTTTGTGGTACATGTTTTTTGGTTATAGAGTCAACCTCGGATATTGGTTTGCACGTAACTTTCAACGATAATTAGAGCATGTAGACCTTTAACCCTAGGTGCATACATATCGCAGTTAGCCATGAATTTGTTTCCTTCATTCAATTTTTCGTCTCTTACACATGCTTATAACATGGATCCATTGGATGAAAATTGCTTGGATTCTATGGGTTTCCTTGGTGGCACCCCTTCTTCTTTTCATTTTTTCTCTCCAGGTACATACACACCTCGGAGCGATATAGTGTTCCGATGAACACGAAATTTTGCTCCGAGGGATCGAGATGAGCAACCCTATCCACCATGGAGGAAAGAATGGACCGTTTGGAAGCTCGCTTGCATATAATGGAAACTAACATCGAGCGCATCCTTTCGATACTAGAGCGCGAGCACCAACGTCACCCTCTACCTCATTAAGCTACACGGGGAGTACACTTTGCCCTTTCTTTTATATTCTTTCAAATTGCACATTGAGGGCAATGTGAATTAAGTGGGGGGATTTATTTGCATGCCAAGCTATATTCTTTCTTGCAATATGTTTATTCTATGTTAATTCTATTTGATAATTTGTTTTGCAAATGCATCTTTCTTTTGTTGCTAGGTTCATTTAAATAACTAAGAAATCATGAATAAATGGTTGCTTATTTAATCCAATATGCATTTTATAAACTTGAGAATATTATGGAAAAAGTCAAACAATTTCACAATATTAGAGACTTTTTAGACTTGCCTAAGTATGTACACAAAATTAGACTTGGTTACGAGTGAAGACTTGAAAATGTGACCGAATTGAATAACCGGGTTGAGGTGCTTGGCTTGTCATCTCAATTCACGTAAAAATATTCGAGTGACGAACCGAAGCTTGTAACACTCCACTAACCGAGCTACCTTGAAAAATAAGTTAACAACTTTTTCAAATTGAGTAACCGGGTTGAGGTGCTTGACTTGTCATGATTAGGTATCAAATAAAAATACAAGAAAAATAAAAAAAAATTGTGTACATATTAAATAAAGTTAGGTATAATTATTTAGCAAGTGTAATTAAGTTGCAATTCTGTGAAGTGATTGATTCTATTTCGTAGCATTTGAAAATTTATAAAATATGGTTTGAGTAGATATAAGTAATTATTTATTTTTGATTTCTCTAATTGGTGCATGACACTTAGTTAAGGAAAAAAATTTGGATTTATTAAAATTTTTTATCAAATAGTTTTAATATAAAATAAACATTATGCTTGAGGACAAGCACAGGCTAAGTAGGGGGGATTTTAATAAGTAAATTATTTAAGCAATTTATTTGTGTATTTTGATTAATTTTGAGGAAAAAGTACTTCTAATTTCTTATAATTTCTTATCAAGTACACAAATTGATGTTTCTCTACCTAAAAGCAAGCAAAAGAGGATTAAATTGAAGACATGTATGAAAAGATGGGCTATATTAGAATTTGAGGGACATTAACGGTTGAATTGCAAAAGGAATTCTTAGTTGAAATGGTCAAATAAGCTTAGTCAAAGTTGTTTATTTTATTAATTTTGTTTTGATTAAATTTGTTATTTTCCTAATTTCATTTTGACTAAAATTATTTATTTTAAGTAAATAGGGTAATTTAGTTTAAGAGGACTCAAGCTATTTTTAGTAACCCAATTGTGTATAAATAAGGTTATTGGGGTTCAATTGAAATATACTTGGATTTTGTGAAGCAATTGAGAAATTCTCCCTTCTCCATTTTCTCTTGTCTTTTGTGTCAGAGTTGTCTGTCATTTTCATTCTAATTTTCATTCATTTTACAAATTTTTCTAATTGCTCTCTCAATCCTTCCTCATTTCATCTTCCATAAATACAAACAATTCATCATCACCATCCATCAAGCATGAATAAAATCGTGCATCACTAAACTTCCATCTTGGCCTTAAACCAGTATTCTTTTCGGTCAAGAATCGTGAGATACAAATTCGAGTTAAATATCATTCGTACGGTATCCATCATCTCTCCGGAATATCATGGATAGTCCAATTCGTCCCTTAAAAGTTAATTTGCTTTCAACACAAAATGCACGTTGGGTTGGAGTCGTTTTGACGTACAATAGGGAAAAATAATCGACCGTGCTGTATTCAGATTCCCACAAACAAATTGGCGGGTCCTGGCGGGGTCATACTAATGGGATTTTCGACAAGGGAGATAGTGATAGAGTTCAAACGTCCCGCGCGGTTGAGGCCATTAATTCGAGTTGAGTTCTTCTGAGCGTAAGGCTATCGAGGTCTTAAATCATGAACACGTGTATCGCTATTAGACAATCGGTAAGGGTTGGTTTGACAGGTTGTATCGGTACCAACTATGAAAGGAAGAATTGGTGGCTAAGGCGTTTTTAGCTGCTACAACCAGCTTACTGATCGAACGAGAAAATATTGTTTCAAGGATCGAATCAACAACCAGAGCACACCGAGTCTAAGGCTAAGGCTATTTAATTCTGGTTACAAATTTATATTTATTCTCTTATTTTATTTTACGAATTTTTAAATTGTTATTTCTGTTGATTCACTTATTTTTTGGACATTTTCGATCACCCCGTAATTTATTTATTATTTTCCAGCGAGACAGTCACAAGTCGTGGGCACGTCTTTCGACACGACATACAAGAAGAAGACACAAGAGTATATTACAGCAACCAGTCCCTGTGGAATGGACCCTACTGCCTTATACTACTGTTTTGTATTATTTGTCATAGGAATATTTATATTTGTTGGATTCGACACCCGTCACCACCCAACTAGCTTTTGTCTAACTTTGTTGACAATAAACTCAAAAGCGTTCACTAAAACCCTGCAATGTAAAAGCGACAGCCCCAAATATATACCAAGGTCCTCAACAAAATTGAAACCCATCGTTCCACATATTACCCTTGACACAATTGAAGGCGTGTTGGGAGAGAAAAAAAACTTGAGATTTACCTCGATTTACCTTTTGTTCAGAAAAGTAACAAAAACACTCTAGTATATTATTCACCATCGTAGCTTGCTCCTCGCTTGCCTCATAGAAAAGCATAAGATCATCGACAAAGAAGAGGTGGGATAAAGGTGGGCATTGTCATGATAGAAATAAAGGTTTCCATCGCTTATCCTTAATAACTTCCTCAATAAGATGTCCAAGTCGCTCCACACACAAAACAAAAAGATATGGTGATAATGGATCTCCTTATCATATACCGCGAGTAGGTGTAAAAGGTTCTGTAGTCACCCCAATCCAAAGAACCTGAAGTGATGGGGAAGAGACACAATTTAAGATAACATTGATTAGCTATACAAGTAACTCGATTTCTAGTAGAGTATCATGAAGGAAATCCCATCGAATTTTGTTATAAGCCTTTTCCAAGTCAATTTTCAAGACCATCCTATATTTGCTACCATAAAACCTCTTCAAAGAGTGAAACACTTCTTGCGCAATTATAATATTATCAGTTATATCTCCGCCTGGTATAAAACTGGATTGGTTTTGTCGAGTAACCTTTTCCATCAAAGGACACAACCTATTAACAATCGTCTTCGTTAAGATTTTGTATAACACCGTACATAATCCTATTGGACGGAATTGTGATATATGCTCTGGACTTTTTACTTTGGGTATAAGCACTAATAAGGTACGATTCAAAAACGGATCTAGCTACTAGCCACCTAAACTCTACCTAGAAAATGAACAAATCGATGGTCCCACAACTTCCCACTTTGATTGGAAAAAAATTGCTTCGAAACCATCAACTCCAAGAGCCTTCAAAAGTACCATCCCAAACATTGCTCGTTGTATCTCATCATTAGTCACCTCAAAACAAAGAATACGTATCGCATCCTGTGGCAGTCGATCAAGCCTAACATTACAAGGAAACACCTCGACAATAGAATAATCCAGAGTATACGGACCATTGAAAAAGTCCACCACATGATGCTTCAAAGCTACCTTCTCAAAACACCATTCTAATCCCACAATAAGACCTTCAACCTGTTATGTTTCCTCCTAGCCACCATACGACTATGAAAGTAGGATGTGCTCCTATCTCCATTCTGGAGCCAACATGATCTTAACTTTTGAAACCATAACAACTTCTCATGAGTCGAAACCTCTTCAATTTCATGACACAGTTCAATTTCCCAGTTTCAAAGTGATATGGAAAATCGAAAATCTAGGATTTTTTGAACTCTTTCCAATTCAAAAATTAATTTCTATTTTTGCAAAAATAAGTTCCCAAAAACATGTTTATTCTATACAGAAAGAACCTCCTTCATATGCATCAAGTTATCACCAACTCGCAACTGACTACACCAATTACCCTTAACAAGATTTTGAAAATCAGCATGCGTTAACCAATTCACAAGGCAGCAGAAAGGTCTTTTACCTTTTCTCAGAGATGGAGAAAGTGATATTAAGATCGTACGATGGTCTAATTTCAATCTATGTAAACTCCTTACTAAACATTCTGGAGCAAATAAATCCCAGTCCAAATTACACCAGCCTGTTCCAACCTTTTAGATAAATCCCCACGACACCGAGTGAATTTAACTCCAGAAGAATCAAAGTCTCTTAAGCGATTCGAGAACAAGAAATCTTGAAACAAAAGACAGCCTACGCGAACACCCGACGCACCCTCCTGACCTTTCAAAACTATCTATGATTGAGTTAAAATCTCTAGCTAAGAGCCACGATCCCTCAACCAAAGTAGCTAATAAACCTAGAGTCTCCCAAGCACTCTTCGCGTCATAACTTAAGGACTAGAATAGACAATGGAGCAAAGAAAGCTATCACGATTTTGGTTGCTACTAATCTTGACATGAACCATTTGAAAATAAACCTCCAAAACCTCATCACTAATATTATCATTCCAAACAAACCAGATACCACCTGCAAAACCATTTGCTTCAACTCTAAAAGAATTTGAAAACCCAAATTTAGTAATAACATCATATGCCCTCACACTACTAACTCGGGTTTCCAGCAAACAAACCAAATTAGGACCAAAATCCGTTCTATATTCTTTTAACAAATTTGAAAACCTAAGATGCCTAACTCCTTAGCAATTCCAACAAAAAAATTTCATAGTCGTAAGAAATTTGGGATGAAAAGGAACACAAAAATTCAAAGCTTGAAAGCAAGTTAACAGATTACCTCATCTGTCTTATCATCTTCAACAATCATCACTTCTTCAATGTCATTCGTGTCTCTCTCCAAGGAAACCTTATCTAATTCATTTTCAAGAGCATAAACCAACCCCTTCATGACTGATTTCAAATCCACCAAATCAGTCGAACTCCTTCCCAATAATTCCATATCTAATGGTCTCCTTTGCTGCCTATTACTCACGATCGGAGCTCGAGGCGCATTGTTATGAGACATAGACTTTTCACGTCAAAAAATGAAGGTCTCTCGATCCTTTTCTATATATGAAACCAAGTTTTCTTTCTCCAAAAATTTAACAACTTTATGCTTTTCCTTATCCAACATTGGGGAAATCATAACAAGCTTAAACCTTAAATTTTACTCTCGAGTATTAGCCTCAATCGGTACCAATTTAGAACCATCATCAAACTTCCCACAACCCACACTAGAATTACCATGAAGTCTACTATTGTTGGACTTGAGGATCGTTGGACCAATTTTTGTTTTTGGGCCCAAGCTTACTCCTTTACCCTTGGCTCGATTTCTCCCTTTAGTTCCTATCGATATATATTCAAAACAGATTCTAAATCAAATTGAATCTCATCTCCATTAAATTTCTTCAGATTTCTTTCCTCCAAATTGCCAACATTCACTCACATGTCAACCTCTTGATTGTTTCTCACAGATCTTTCAAGTGCCACAAATCGTAATCCCCCCGAAATACCGTTGGAGCCACCAGACTTTCCTTCCACAAAAGAACGACTTCTCCCTTTTCTGCGTTCCACAACTATCCAAGATCCAAAAGGCTCCTCCTCCACTTTCCTTTGAAGACCAAAATCCTTATTGACAATGTTGGAATACTCATCAACCATCGTCGAAGTGGCACCTTCCCTTGGACAAGACTCTGAGTTATGTTTGTAATAGCCACACTTAAAACAGATATTTGGACATCCTTCATACTCAACCCATTGGAGGCGGCCATTAATTCTCACCTTGGAAACTAAAGGCTTTCTCAAGTTAACACACACTGCTAACCTCACAAAGTGTCCCCTACGAGCACCTCCTAAGTGAGAGTCAAGTTTAATAACTCTACCAACAGTTTCACCAATTGCCCTGAGCAAACACTTTGAGTAATACCCCTCCGGTAAGCCAAGGAGTTGAATCCAAACAACTTACAAATCAAAATCAGTCTGATTAGTAGAGAAGTTTGGTTACCATGGACGAATCGTCAGGTACCATCCAAACACAACCCAAGATCCACCAACCAACACCCTGTTGTAGTTATTCTCATCTTGGAATCTAACCAAATAAAAGTCGTTTTCAAGGTCCATGAGTTGGAAAGAGTTCTTTGGCCTCCATAACAACGTGATTTTGTTCAACAACACATTAAAACCAATTTTCCCCTAGTAGTTTAATTAAAATCGTTCTAGCCATTTGACGCTCAATAAATTTTTGAGCCTTTTTCGAAAATGTGATCGATGGATCCCCTTCTACAAATTCGATAACCACATCCCCTTTAGCTAAGCTAAAGTCCTCATCCATGAGAGGTGTTTGCTCCTTACCCAAAGACTCCCTTAAGAGAGTGTATTTGTACGAAACCTTAGAAGCCCCTGAATTTAGAACTTTTTGCCCATTACCATCCAACGCCGAATCATCTTTGTCCAATTGAAACTCCGGTATTGTTCGTACCTTCTTTGTTGCTCTACCAACACCACTATTAGAAACTGAACTATTTTCCTCTGCCTTGAAATCCATCGTTGAGAGAGAAAAGCCCATGATCAAAAGTCTTTAAAATTAAATTTATTTTTAAAAATCAATTATTTCTAATATTTGGAGTAGCTGGTGGCAAAATGTTTTTACTTTTTATTTTACATTTTTAGAATTTATTGAATCTATGATTTATAAATTTTACTTTTTATAATTATATTAGCGAAAATATAAAGTTCTCTATCATATTAATTTTTTTTCCATGAAAAAAGTTTCACCATAAAAAAATAACATAACTTTTTAAAAATATATAATATTAATTATTGTGTTTGCTCCGATAAATACATTGAAAAATCAAAAATATATATACCGTATTTTAAATTTATGTAAAAAATAACAAACAACTACACAAGCCTTACCAAATATTTATGCTATTTTCATCACTTATTCCTCTATTTATTTATTTTTATTATTATTATTATTATTATTATTATTATTATTATTATTATTATTATTAGGTAAATTCATTAATTCATTTAACAAATTTAATGAATGGATTCATACAATTCATGAAAAAAAAAATACCCGTCATAGATAATGAAGGATAAGTTCCATCAACACAACAAAGGCTTTAATCTCAACATCAATAGAACATCATGACACGTTGACAATTGACTTTGTCACAATGCAAGCACAACATATTTAGAGTGTTTGCAAGCACTTCATACAATAAGAAAACCAGTCTCGAACGGTCCAAAACGGTGAGCAAAAATCTACAAAAGAGTCGAGCATTCACCGAACTAGAGAAGGCACAACAAAACCATCCCTAAAATCACTTGTAAAACTAAAGTTACATGCATAAGCAAGATTAAAAAACGTGCTACAAGAGTAGATAAAAATTTATAAAATTGAAAACTTATTAAATAATGGAAAAACAAACAAAATACATATAAAATTTAAGACAACACGGGTCCAAATCGACTCATGAAATCATTTATTATTCTAAAATACTCTCAAAACAGAAACAAATTAAGAAGATGACAAAAAGCCACTCACTTTCCAAAAAAACTATTGGTGACCAGTGGAGTTTTAACGAATATAGGCGCTATCATCTGTCCATCACAACTTTTGAAGACAATAAAAATACCCACAAAATAGATTTCCAAATTGAAAAGAAAGAAGTCATATAGAGTGAATGAGAAGAAAGAAAGAAAATTTTGGTAAGATTGAGAAAATGGTGGGTGATAACCAGCTCGAAGAAAAAAGAAAAAAATAATTTTTTTAGGGTTTTTCTATAATAATTTTTTTCTTTATTATTTATAATATTATACCTTCCCATTTAAACTAATCAAATAAGAGTAATTTAAGGTTTTTAGTTGAATTATTAATTAAAATAGAATTTTTTTTTTCCTTTATACTAATAATTTAATTTATTAGTTGATTGTATTCTAAAGTTACTTAAAATAATATAAATTAATAATTATAAATTTTTAATAACTTTTTCTTTTAGAAAAATCTTTATTGTAATCTATTAAAAGCATAACCCTACCGTAGGATTATATTCCTGAAATAGTATATGTGATTTTTTTTTATTCTATTGATTTGTACATATTTTTTTAATTTTTTGATAAGGCACACACATCTTGCACACATAGGTATTCGAACCCGAAACTTTTAATATGAACAATATCTTTTTTTTTCACTGAAACCACTTATTGGGTTCATACATACATTAATATTAATAATAGATCAATAATGAATAATATGGAAAAGGAATATATGCATAAACAAAATAAAGGGAGATTAGGAAAGAAGAAAGATGAAGAGTTGGATACAGCAAGGCACGTAACGTTGGACCCATTATAAAGTATATCTAAAAATTCTTTTGAAGAAAATGGAAATAATAGGTTATTCGTTGTATTTCATTGGAAATTTCCCTTTATCTCTCTGTTTTTTTTTTTTTTACCTTGTCTGTTAATCATCAGTACATGCCAAATAAAATCTTCAATGATCTTACAAGGTCGTTTTCCTATTTTCATTCTCTTGGCAACTTTTGGGGTGTTGGGTAGGCCTTTTTTTTCTTCTTTTTTTTTTTCCTATTAACTCAAATTTTCGAACCTCGAAACAGTGATAACTTTCTCGTCTAGGGTATCTTTGTTAGGGTATCTTAAGGTGAGTTGGCAGCGGAAATCCAGTATAAGGTTTGGATGGAAAAGAAAAGAAAAAACCATATTGATTGAAATTGTTGTAAGAAGATTGATAATATTTTTGTCAGCCAACGTCTGTGTTTTTCGCCTCGTCTCCACTTTTGCCCTTTTTGGGTGCTGATTCTTGCTTGCCTGGGGTTGGGTGTGTTGGTTGGGATCGATTGTTAATCCATGTCTGAAACAGGGCAACATAAGGTGGGTGGGGGTGATCAGGGCAATGGCACAGGGTTTGGTGACACCACTTACACCAAGATCTTTGTCGGAGGTTTGGCTTGGGAGACCAAAACTGACACCCTCAAACATTATTTCGAGCAGTTCGGAGAAATACTAGAAGCTGTTGTCATTAATGACAAAACTACTGGAAGATCAAAAGGTTACGGCTTTGTAAGCACCCCCCCCCCCCCCCTCCATCATATCTTCTTCTTCTTCTTCTTTTCCTTTTCATAGTTAAGGGCTTGATTATTATGGTATATGTAGGTGACATTTAAGGATGTTGATTCGGCTATGAGGGCTTGCTATAATCCATTTCCTGTGATTGATGGAAGAAGAGCAAACTGTAATCTTGCAGCACTTGGTGCTCAAAAGAATCGTCTATCTTCTGCCTCTCACTCTGGTCAGTATTCACCCATTTACATCAAATCAAAATACGGCTGTTAGATGATCAGTTTTCGTATGTTTGGCAAAAGCTGCAGGGATTGAGAAATTTAGCCCATCCCCACCAGCACCACCACCTCGAGTCATGGCACCATCCGGTGCTGCTACTCCGGCATTTTACCGTCAATTCATTCCGCAATACGCATTCCCTTATTCGGCTTACGGGTGGGTAGATAGATCGGATTTCATAATCTCTCTGCCTTGCTTAAATTGTGTATAATTTATTGTTTCCGTAGGTGGTTCAATGTTCTAAAAATGATTGTCCTTTTAACATCCAGGTATCCTGGCTACCCCCAAAACATGTCTCCAATGGTTAGTCTCTTGTTATTATCTTATATTACACCTTCAAACATGTAGGCCTAACAATTGAACATAAAATGTGTGATCAAACATGACACAGATACATGAATGCATTGTTTTTTATACGGTTATTGTTGCCAACTTGTAACATGAAATCCTTGATTGTTGTCTAAGATGAAACATTACAAAAATGTAAAAGCAATGTAGTGATTTGAAATGGGTGAATGTTATTTGCAGAACTATTACAATGTATACGGAGGGCAAGCGTTCTCATCCCATTACAGTAGCAGTGGGGCATCAGGATCCGCTGGAGTCTACATGGGTTACTTCCCATTCTATCCCCAGCATGGGCATGGGCATGGGCAGAGCAACCAAAGTCAACACCCCAAAATAACTCACCATCCACATTTGGCTCAGCCATACGGACCATTTGGGACCTTAACACTTGCTCCCTCAGCCTCTGCCGCACCTGCCACGTCGCCAGGGACTACCACCTCTGCGCAAAATTCTTCAGCCTGATCGGAAGTTAGAATATCATAACTAGGGTCAAAAGCAACATGGATACAGACAAAGGAACTTAACCATTTTTAGCTTTGTTAGTTGGATGTACATCAATTTGACAGGCCACAATTTACACTTTACCACTTTCTGGAAACACTTTTTTTTTTAAATTTTATGTCTCAAAATGATCCCTACTATGTCTTCTTATGGCAATATATAAATTGGTATGAAATGAACATGAAATCATAGGATTCTAAGTTATCTTATCTAAAAAGCAAAACTGGGTCTGAAGTAGTGTGGAAGACAGTGAAGTAGGGGGGTTTGCTTGGCTTGTCAGTTCATCATACCCTTCCTTGGCATTGCAGTTATATTGTGGAGTCACTGTCTCTCTATCGCATGTCTAAAAAGAGTAAAAAAGTTCACACATTCGTTGGGCATTATTCATCCTTTTTCCATTGTCAATCATTTTGCATATTCGGCTTCCGGAATTCATGAAGCATGTCGGGAAACCAAGAATATGCACACACACACACACACAACTAAAATAATCATAGAGTATCACATTATTGTGCATATAGAATCAATTTTACTCAATTTCTCTGCGTGTTGCACAGCAAATCCCGCTAGTGGAAAGAGGATGATTGGCCCACATTTCACCGGAAAAAGGCAAATCCCAACTTTTCAAATAAGCAGGTGGCATTGCCTAATCCATTTTTGTGGTTGATATGAAGCACTATCACCTACCCCTAGGGATGTGAATTGGGCTGATGGGTGCGAGTGCTCCTGGCACTCATCCCCGTCAAGAATTTTCATCTTCATTTTCGTCTTGCGATTTGTTGTGGATACAAAATTTAAAATTTTTTTTATTTCGCCACTCGCAAAATTAAAATTATTTTCGTTTCACCATTCAAGTAGATTCTTAAACCTATCTAATTTTCATTATACCCATCTCGCGAATATAAACCAAATTAAGTGATAAATTATAGTGTTTTTTTTCTAAAAAATATTGTAATAAATGTAAGTTGGAGACTGTTATCAAAATTAAATTTTTATAAATATTTATTTTTTAAATATGCTTATTATATTATGCGAAACGGACGAAAATGATGCGAAGATAAAATAAGTACCAGATCATACCCACGCCTCCCTCACCACCCATGATGGATCTAATTTTTATCTCTATCTCCACCTCACCACCCACGAAATCAATACTTATCCCCACCCAATTGAATACAAAGTGAGACGAAACCCCGCAAAACCCATGATAAATAAAAGTACTGATAACATAGCTTGCCTAAGTATACCATTAAACATTGAATCGGCAGAATCAAATCATTAATAACATTAGAAACAGTATTAAACTATAGTCGTTAAATATGCCTTAACATTCTGTCTTTAGGGATCACCCCTACCTGGAGTGAATTACAATATGAAATTAACATTCATATCCTCAAAATCCCCATCCAACTCTCTGCAAGCTAAAGAAATCCGACCCCCTGTAAGTAACAAAGATACCGACTAACATGTGGGACTCAGTATGATAACATTGACGTCAAAAGTACCTTGAATGTACTTGCTGTAACTAAGTATGTATATGTTGGCAGTTGATCATTCCAAAAAGGAGAAAACAAGAAAGGGTGATTAGTTCGTCGCAGGGGGTAGAGCACGGGGTCGAATAGGCGTCTTTGATGGGCTTACTCTGCATTTGCAACGCACATAAAATTAGGGAAGAATTCGACTTTAACTACCCAAAATATGTCTATAGACCAACCTTATGGGCAATGATCCCAGAATTGCACCACTGCAGTTGAGAGCTGCGATTGCACTTTCTGCCTGCAAGAATGGAAAACTTATGAGGAACTCCAGAAAGCATGTGGCAGCATAAAATCTACAAACAATGCATGTACACACATTTTGGTAGTTCTACTGTGAAAGTAATTGTGGAAACGAGTTATGCTAAACAACTACAGCAGATTGGTGATCCCAAAATTTTTAGCAATAAAGTGGATAGGTGAGGAGCAATAAGGGAATGATAGCATAACAGTGTAGAACCTAGTTCAACTATGCTTCTTTGAACATGCAGAGAAGCAGAAACAACACTCAGGAATAATCTAGTAGATTATATCACTTATAACCCAATTTTATCAAGCACTTATCTTCATACTTTGCTCGCCTACCGAATCACAAGTTCTCAACCAAAAATATACGAAATAGTCGAGAGGAAAATGAAGGGAAGAGCATTTACTCATCTTCAAAATTGGCAACAACATAGAAAATTGTTCGTCTTGTGGAAGCACAACAATCAATAAGTTCCTTAGTTAAAGAAAATGCAAACCAACCAAGTGTATGATGCAATAAATGACTGTAGTACTGAATACAAACTAGGTAAGTACAAAGCTGACAAGCTCTCAACCAAATAGACAATCAGCCTGTCTGCTGCCAGCATAAGAGATTGAGAGTACATCACAAGACAAGAAGCACAACATCCTGATTGCATCCTCTGACTAGGTTTGTCATTACAAATTACCTTCCAACAACACCGCATATAAGAATTGAGATTTAAGTGAGTCCCAAGTGCACATGACTCTTCCCCAGTCCTAGGTAACAATCAGGGTAGACAAAAAAAGGTAGATATTTATAAACCTGCGAATTGCAGAAAACATCTAGTTGCAACACATTAACCATCCTTTCACTCAGTCAATAAAGGCTCCGTCGAGCTTCAGTCACTGTCCTTAAAAAACATGCTTCCACAAAACTTGAGTACAAGCTCATTATTTCACACTCCTTAGTACGAATAATTCATGGATCATGAGCCACAATCATTAACTGCTCTTATAGCCTTACAACAATGGCTGCAAAGGCACTATGAATGATCATAGCCTCGCAAAAAGACAATGTCTTCCCAATCCATCAGTCCAAGAGATTCAGTAAAGAGAGATGGGAGCAACGAGAGGGTTGGGACTACTGTTACAGAACCAGTCATTTCCACAATTTGGTTCTCCTAAATCAACTTCCATAGTTCAATTTGACAATGTTTATCCGATATAATTCACATCCCAAAAAAGGATACATGAATGACCAAACTAAAAGAAGAGAAGGCAAGAGAGCTCTCCACTCTTGCCACTTAGCTCATCCAATGAGAACTTGAGGTCAATAATCCATCAATGAAAAGGTTAAAGAAACAGGTAAGGCTTGGTAAATTATTCATCTAGGAAATAGCTAGATAATGTAGTAAAGGAATAAGCCATGCTATTTTTCATCAGAGAATAAATAAGCTTTGGGGTTATGCTTCATCGTACAGAATTTTTCTCAATTTGAGAAACAAGTAACCTCATCTGACACCACAGAAATAGAACCTTGCAACAGTCTCATTAAATAAACACAGTGAGTGAGTAAATACCATTGTAAACTCAACAAAAGCAATACGAGATGAATGATGGTAGTCTGCCAATATCCTCATGCATTGAACCTACCAAAAAGCAAAAAAAAATGTTTGGCAAAGGATCATAAAAAATGTTATGAGAAAAGCAGCATTTGTAAGAGAGGTCACATGAAAAACTACAAACCTCCCCACAAACTAATTCGAAGAAGAGTTTGACATCAGCTTGAGTAACCTGTATCAATTGACCAAACAAGCCATAAATTATTGCTCTGGCAATTAATCACACAGGCATGAAGGCATTCAAGAAATAGTGGACATTAGAAACTACCTTCTTGTCTATGTTTGTACAGTAAATAGTCCTTGCGCACATCTCCCGCTCATCCTCAGACTTAAGAGCATAAAACATTTGAAGTCAATTAATTAGAGATGAAAACAAATAAAACATGATTTTGATTCAGTTTCATATAATACAAATACAACTGCTAATAAAGATCATTCATCGTATCTATGCTTTACCCTCGGTAAAAAGGTTGGATTAACAGGTGCAATTGCAGTCTTGGAAGGCATCACCCTTACAGGGTAATAACCAAGAATAGTCCCAGACAAATTCAAAGCAGCCCTAGCATCCTCTACAAGAACATTGAACCGTCAATACCGTAAAATGTACATGTCAATGCTTACAAATGCAAAAGACTTCCATGATACCTTCATTATAGAACTCAACAAAGGCAAAGCGGAGAACAGAGTTAGGATCACCACATATGCGACAATCAACAACCTTTTGGCCAAAATAACAGAACGTTATTTTCGGTTAAAAATCCATAACTACAAAATTTGAAATAATAAATTGAAAATTTTGTACTAAATAGAAGGAAGCAAAAAGAAGCACCGGTCCACAGCTCAGAAAGAGACCAGCAAGAAGCTCCTCGGTAACCTATACAACAATAAACATAATAAATCAGTGAGATATCAGTGCAGAAAAAGTAAAACCGAGGCAAAAAAACAGTAATATGTCACCTGTAGATCAATATCAGATACATAAACGGTCTTCCTAATTACAGCCTCTTGCTGTGCCATATTGGTCCTACCATTCAACCTTCTCTTCCCTTGGCTAAGGTTATTCCTCTTCTGAATTATAAAAGAACGGAGAAATCAACAAAACAAATATATATAATTGTTATAAGGATTATGAAGAACTCCAAAGAAGCAGAAAGTAACAACATACTCTTCTATTAGTATGTCCATTGGTGTTGCCAGAATTAGTGTATACTACAAAACTGTCAGTACTATATCCAAAGCCATTTTCCAAAAATCCTTTATTTTGATTTTGGTTTTGGTTTTGGCTTTGGTTATCATTAAGATTATGATGATGATTAGCAAGGGAAGGAGGTACAAATTCCTCAGCCAGAGGGTTAAGCTTCGACAAAATCTCGACCAAATTATTCATATGATCGTTGAAAATTTCACCATCACCCCCATTTTCCAAATTGCTAAACCCATTACACCCAGTCGTCTTTGTATTGCCATCCCAAATATTGCTATTGCCATCGTCGTTGGTAGCTGCTTCTGGCTTTAACTGTTGAAAGTTGGCTTCTTTAGCATCAGTCACGGAATCAATTGTGGGTTTTGATTTATCTGGAGCGTTTGGCGACGCTACCGTGTTTTCCAAATTCTGTCCCGCTGACCCAATTTTCGCCCCCGCGTTCTCAGCAACCGCCATGATCAGATGGAAACTCCTCTATAAAAAAACGGTATTCTTTTTTCAGATTCCTCTGTAAATAAACAAACAAACCCATCTTTAAGGTTCTGCCCTATTTGATGATCCGAAAAACTAAGCTCAGAATGAAAAAAAAAAAAAAAAAAGCAGCACCAGCTCTAGTTGGGTTAGAAGGGCAACGTACCTTCCCTCGTCCGAAATGGCTTACATCGAAGTAAAAACCAAATCCATCCCCAATATCGTCACTTTATACTACCATGAATAAAGGGGCAAAAAATTCTGCAAATTGATGTAGAAAGGAAACGAGTAAAAAGGACAACTTTTTCTTTTTCTTTTTATATGTTAACTTTATGTAATCTATAAAAAATTAATATACAAATTAAATATAATTCTGGTTGAAATAGGTAAAAGTTAAGGAAGAAAGATTTTGAGGGTTTATGCTGCAAATCTAATTCTGTGCAATTTTTTGTATATGAAAAAATAAAATACTTTCAAAATTATATTTTTTAATAAAATATTATACTTTTAATAATTTCATAGCTGAACAGATATTTGATTAAATAATAGCATAAATCATATCATATATTATATATATAATATTTATAAAAAATAATATAAAAATTAAATGTGATTTTGGTTGAGATAATAAAATTAAAATAGCATAAGATTTTAATGTTTTAGGTTCAAATTTTTTTATTGTTTTTTATATGCATACATCTTTTTTTTTAATTTAACAAAATATACAAATATGCAAAATACCCTTAAAATCATATTTATTATTTTATAAAATGAAGAAATATTTGATAATTTCCTAATTGAATTAGGATTGTAAGCAATCAATCAACCACTTAATATATAGTATAAAAATAGAGATAAATTATATTATACAAAGGCAAAGTTAGAAATTTTATTTTAGGAGACAAGATAAAATTATAAAATTTGAAGATTAAAGTTAAAAAAATTTATTTAAAAAAGCTTAAATTAAATTATTAACTTTTAAAAAAAAAACTAAAATTTCATTATTTATTCTCATTTAACCAAATGTTAAACGAACTAAATTGAAGATTTTAATTTTTAGAAAGGGCCAAAGAATAATTTGTCCATCTGGTTAGGAGGGCCAGTACCCCTTGGCTACCCTGATATATATGATAGTTGTGGTTAAATATTGGTTACTAAAAAATAATTTATTTAAATTATAAAATAAAATAATTATTTAATTAATTACAAAATTATATAAATATATATTTTTTAAATAGGTCGTCTTTGTCCCGCCATGAACATATTTACGCTTTCTCCCTTGAACTTTTCTAACATTTTAAGGATGGATGGATGTAAGTTTGGTTCATGAAGACTAATGACTTCTTCTTTTTGTCTCATTTTTTCAGTTTTCATTAAGATAATGTAAAATATATAAGCTGTGGAAATTGTGCTGCTCACACAAGCTGTCGAGAATTCGCAATACATGTTGGATCTCATCATATACAAGCTATCCAACCACATAACATTCCCACATCCATTCATTGTCATGTGTATTTTCATATTATTTCATATTTTACGATTTAATCCATTTGATTCTAAAAAGTCATTAAATTTACAATTACATTTATAATTAATATATATAAACACACAACTCAATCATAATAAGAAAATACAGTAAGTTCCATATGAACTTACCTGAGAAAACCACAGCAAACAAGGTACCAAGGACTAATTCGAAATTTCTCTTGTTTCTCTATTATATACCGATTGATTCAAATTTCGGTCTATAATAATTCATTGTAATTTGTCAATTACAATAGTTTTATATCATCCTATTATAAGTATAATTCAATTTAATTTTACTTTTCGAGAATTTTATAAAATTTTACATTTTATTCAATTTAGTCCCTAAAACCGAAATAGCTATATCTTTCAAATTTAAGATTCTTTTTTCAATACGGTTCCAATTACATCCTTCTACAGCCCTCTAATATCAATAATTATTAAAATTCCATATCAATTTCAAAATATTTATACTTTAATCCCTAAGTTTAAAATTAACAATTTTCACTTTACAAATTAGTCTTACCTTACATCTAAGCTTACAATCAAACCATTTAATACCAAAAGCTTCAAAATTCATCAATAGAAACATTTGAAACTTTAACAGTTTCACAAATTAACATACGACTTAGTTAAATCAAGCTATCACAATCTCAAAGATAAAAATTATAAGAAATGGATTAAAATCAGCTTACCGATTTGAAGAACAAAGTTGGCCGAAAGCTTGATTTTCTTTTCAATGGAGAAACGGTGGAGAAAGGGAGAAAGAGAAAAATGATAATGGCAATTTTCCTTTTGTTTAAGTTTTAATACCTTTTATTTAATTTTTTAATTTAATTTAATTTAATTTAATATTAATATTAACATTTAAATTACTAGTTTTCAAGCATTAACCGGCCACTATAGTTTACAATGGCTTAATTACCATTTTGAATCTTGCAATAAAACTTTTTAACCTATTTAGCTAATAAAAATTAATAGTGATTATTTTTTATAATTTTTATGATTTAATCCTTATATCTTAATTAGTCATTAATTCGACAAAATTATCTATCCAAAATTCAATTATTCTATAATATAACTTCGTAAATATTGAATAAAAATATTTACGAGCTCAATTTACAGAAACGAGATCTCGATACCTCATTTTCCAAAACCATTGACTTTAAAGTCGACACTCTTATACCTTAAATAACTATCCACTTAACAAATTCATCAAACCAAAATCTAATATAATAATATAATTAACTCATAAATATTATTCAATAATATTTACGGACTAGATCATCAGAGAACGGAGTTCCAAAATCACCGTCTTCGACCCCACTAAAAATTGTGTTGTTATAATTTGACAAATTTCTTCAACCATGTAAATTTCATCCAATTTCCAACGTGTTCATTCTCTTTCTTGTCTAACGAAGCACCCAACAAGCAATGACATAATGGCTCCAAGTTGATATAACTATTTTCGGTTATCACTTGTTTATCAATTCGAAAATCAGTTATTAAGGCGACATCTTCCGATGTTACAATCGCTTCCCTGCATGAAAAATGAATTGTATGTATTTCGACCTCCATCTTTCTAGCAAGGAGGCAAGCAACAACAATATCATTTCAAACTTGATTATTGTAAATGTCGTTAATAAACCAATCCTCTTTAAGTGGTCTTTAGTACGTCCATTTGGTCTCAGAAGCTTAAATTATGTTGGTCAAAACACTTCAACCTTTTCCATGCTCAAAATATCACAAAAAATATATATATTTAATTTCTTAAAATTTAAAAAATTGTAATAAAATTTGATTGTAACAAAATCTAATACGAATATGTTGAGTATGCCTCATATTTCAGTCAAATTTGAAAAATAATCTTCTAGTTGTTTCAGTCAAACTCTAATTAATTTATACTATTTTATTATTATTTAACCTACAAATTTAGCCTACTCTTTTACAATCTTAAAAAATACACCCATTAAAGAGTAAAACTCATAACACTTTTAGAGAATTTTGTGTTTAAGTTTTGAGGGTTCTTTGTTTTAAGGTTTCGGGGTTTAGTTTTTATCTTCATCTTTTGTACTCTTCATTCTTTTTCCATTATAGTAAATTGTTTTTGCCCGTGATTTTTTATCCTCTTCAAAGGAGTTTTTTCAAGTTAAATTTCTCAAATTTTTGCTATATTTTTTTTTACTTATTTGTTGCTTAACCGGGTCGATCCCAAATAGAACAAAATTAAAAAAAATAAAGCAATTTTACCATGTTTTAGAGTTCTTCTGAGAGGATTTTAAATGAAAACAAAATAGAATTGGATGAAGTATTTGTTAAAAATTGAACGTCAACAAAGAAGAAATATCGCAAAGAAAACAACAAAGAAAGAATACAAGGATTTTATGTGAAAACCCTTTCGGGAAAAAAATCAAAAGCAGAGGAGAAAAAGATTCACTAATGTTGAAAATCGAATAATTACAAGAGGAGATGACTACGTCTATTTATAGGTTGAAAAATCTTATTCTAATCAATAACTAATAGAATTAACATAGTAAGATTGAAACACCTTGTTCTAATTAAAATAAAATAGATGACTTATTCTAATTAAAATAAAATAAAAGAAGTCTAGTTCTATTTGAACTTTACTTTTATTTTATTTTACCACTGTATTTTATTTTAACAAGAATTCTAGTCACCTAATTTTAACAATCTCCACCTTGACATGAATTCTCTATGAACAAATTCTTCACCACGAACTCTTAACGAACAAGTTGTCCACCTTTTTCACAAAACCCCTCAAGGGGTATTCTTCAACAATGAAAATCAACCTAGTCCAAGCAAGGCTCAAACTTGGTTATAGGAAGTGACTTATCATCATATCTGCACGATTTTCATGAGTACTAACTTTGTTCGCAACAATATCTCCACGAGCAATAATATCATGCACAAAATGATACCGAACATCAATGTGCTTTGTTCTCTCATGAAACATTTGATCTTTCGTAAGAAAGATGGCACTTTAACTGTCACAAAATATTGTACTGATCTGAAGGTCTTTATTGAGTTCACCAAAGAGTCCTTTTAACTAATAGTTTTTTTATAAGCCTCGATAATCGTCATGTACTCAACTTCAGTGGTAGGCAAAGCAACTGTAGTTTGCAAAGTGACTTTTCAACTGATTGCGCAACCCCCAACTGTAAAGACATACCCTATGAGAGATCTTCTTCTATCAAGGTCTCCAGCAAAATCAGCATCAACATAGCCAATAACTCAATCTCTTGTTCTTACAAACTGTAAGCAAACATCAATAGTACCTCGTAAGTATCTCAAAATCCACTGAACAGTTTTCTAGTGTTCTTTACTGAGATTCAACATGTATCTACTAATTGCATTGACTGCATATGATAAATTTGGACGTGAGTAAGCCATAGCATACATAAGAGATCCCATTGCACTAGAATATGGAACACGTGACATGTAATCAATCTCATCATCTAATTGTGGAGACAAAGCCGATGAAAGTCTGAAGTGGGCTACTAATAGAGTACTAACAAGCTTAGCACTTTGCATATTGAACCTGCAAAGAATTTTCTCACTGTACCCTTTCCGACTTAGGTACAATTTACATGTCTTTCTTTCTTTGAAAATCTTCATCCTAAGCATCTTCGTTGTAGCTCCCAAATTTTTCATCTCAAATTCTTCACTAAGTTGAGCTTTGACCTTTCTTATCTCTTCTTTATCTTTCGCTGCTATCAACCTGTCATCAACGTAGAGGAGTAGATACACAAAAAAACCATTACTATTTTTCTTAAAATAAACACAACTGCTAAAGCTTATTCTTTTGAAATCATGGGTAGTCATAAAAGAATCAAACCTCTTATACCACTGTCTTGGTGATTGTTTCGAACCATAAAGGGATTTTTTCAACAAGCAAACATAGTCCTCTTTTTTTGAGACTATAAAGCCCTCTAGTTGTTACATGTAAATATCTTCCTCAAGTTCCCCATGTAAGAACGTTGTTTTTACATCTAACTGATCAAGCTCTAAATCATACATTACCACAATATCAAGTAAGGCTCGAATCGAACTGTGTTTCACAATTGGAGAAAACATGTTTGTGAAATCTACACCGAGAATCTGATTGTAACATTTTGCAACAAGTCTTGCTTTATATCTAGGTTCTTCAATTCTTGGAATCCCTTCTTTCCTCTCGAATACCCATTTACAACGGGTAACCTTTTTACTCTTTGAAAGCTTTACTAGGTCCCACTTTTTATTCTTATGAGTGATTCCATCTCTTCTTACATGACAATCCACTTTGCTGAGCCTTCACAACTAACTGCCTAAGAATAAGTAGATGGCTCTTGATTTGCATCAATATCTTTAGCCACGTTTGTAACAACCTAATTTTTAATTTTGGGATTAAATTATGATTTTAGTGTTTCCAAGGACTAAATTGGAAATTTTATGGAATTTAGGATTAATTTATAAATATAGTAAAGTTTAGGGACTAAATTGAACTCTAATTAAAATTTTGTGGCTAAATTGGGAATTTTAGGATTAAATTATGTAGTAGGTAAAGTTTGGGGGCCATTTTAAAAACCCTAGATATTTTGAGTCATTTTATGTAATTTACCCATTTTGGTTTGTATTTAAACCTCTTTTTCTCATTGTTTGACTTTTAACCTCCCATATCATTATTTTAATTTTTTTTCTTTTTTTTTATCTCAACTCAAATCCTCTCAACCCTCATCTCTCCCTTTCTTTCAAATGAAGCTCTGATCACCCTCCTACCGTCCTCCATGCACCGTACTGCTACCACCTTCGGGTTCCTCGTCATCTTAAAAACTAACCCTAACCTTCAAAACCCACTTTTGCCATTATCGTGTACGAGAATGACATGGAAGTCGTACTAATCTCCCTCTTGTGCTGCCCTCCGTCGCGAGCTCCACCTCTTTTGTTATCAATCTTAACGTGAGATGTGAAAGGGAGCCTTTTTTCCCTTTTGTGTCATTTCGGCGAGCTTTCGTGCCACCATTCGTGGAGGATCTAGGATTGGTACCATCAAGGATTTTACAAACCCTAATATTTACTTTTCTTAAGTGTGATAAGAGTTGGGCCTTTGATACAAACCCAAATCCAATGCCAAGTCTAATAACCTAAACCAATACCCAACCTTAGCCAAACCAAAGCATGACCCAACTTGTGACCTTAGTGTGAAACCAAGCTCAATGTTTAAAAGCCCAACTAGAAAACTAATTGAGAGGCAAAACAAGTGATCCAACAAACTTAAACCCATAACCCAAACCCTTAATTAATGACCCGTGACTTGAACGATACCCGTGAGCTCGAACCGGCTTTGACCCGTTGACTTTGACTGACCCATTGATTGACTAGTTGACTTTTTTATTGACCCATTAACTTTTTTCAAAAAATACTATCCTACCATTTTTTGACGTCTTGAGTCCATTTCCGCTATCCGTTTCATCAAATTCAAACCCGAAGACCTCATTTTAGTTAATTTTTTCTTAATTTAATATTTAAGGTTTATTAAGAGATTAATTTGGGAATTTGATGTGAGAAATTTTGTGTTTAGGTGATCACGACTTCGAGACCGACGACTTACCTCCTCTTCCTCTACCTGTGTAGCCTATTCCTGCGCCCGCTCTGAGAGTAACACATGAGTTTTGTTATTTCGATATAGTATTATGTTAGTTGGTAGCTTATGAATAGTTTTAATGTAGGATTTGTTCTTGTAGATTCTAATCCTGCTAGACCCGATGCTAAATTTGAGAGTGGGAGACGTCTTCCTCGTAGTTAAAGCTTTAGCTTATTCGAGGTGTGTTTCTACTTGTGTTACATATTTTTGTGTGATATTGCTTGTATTAAGTTGATTGTGTAATATTGATTTGTGATGAAATAATGGCATGTTCCTGTGATATATTATGTGATCGCATGTTGGCATTGCATGTTTACCTATCAAATTGTGAATAACTTGATAAAACGTGGTAATGAGTTGTGTACTCTGATATTTATATTATCATGAGACTGCATTTTGAGACTGAGTTAAATGTGATATCATGTCATTGTGTGTTCATTGGTTGAGATTTGTATGGTGGAAGATGTGGTAATCACCCCTTCAAACGGCTGATATAAAACCACACTGCGATTGGTGACGATTGGTTGGGGAGGTGTTCTGAGGAACCTCTCCATTGTGTTGGTGTGCTGGAGTACGGTTGCATTGCATTATGCTTTTGTTTGTTTTGCATTGAGTTGTATTATTCTTTGTGGTTACCGTATATGCTATGAAATTTACTATGATAATGTAAATGAGGATGTATGCACTTGAGAGACACATTGGGCTCTATAGTTTATTCTCCTACAGTTTTCTTTTCAGATACTTTGGACATAGGAGACTTGGTACTCGAAGGAACAATTATTTTTGTTTCATTTTCTTTTATTATTTCGGTATAAGTTATTTTGTGATTTTTAGATTGTTACTATTATATTATTTTGGGGTTGTAAAGTCAATTTAAATTTAGGATTTTTAATGTTTGTTTAAGTATTTGTTGATTATTTAATTTAAGTACAACTCATATTTATATATATGTATGTTATGGATTTTAAGGTTACGTGAAGGTGAAATTACAATAGTGATCCTCTAAATCCAGTCATATCTTTTAGGACGAGTAAAGAGGAGTTACAACATTTAAAGCACAAGTCACTAGATCAACCTTTGCATACCTTTTCAAAGGTTTAATTTCTCTTCTAGGTCTATTTTTGGCAATGGAATATTGTGGTGAAGAAGTGACTCTATTCTGAACTTCTGTACTAACTTGAAGAGTTAACTCTGTTATAAATACTAGATCAATCTGAAACTCCACATGCTTTTGTTATTCTTTATTGGAAGAGTCTTTAAGAGATAAGTTAGGTAACATAGCAGTTTCATAAAAAACATCTTTGCTAATCACAACTTTTCTATTTTCAGGACATCATAACTTAGACCCTTTTACACTAGCCTTGTAACCGAGAAAAACACATTTAATGGATCTTGGTTCCAATTTTCCATTATCAACATGAGCATATGCAGGACACCCAAAAATCTTTAAATCAAAATAATCAGCAGGCTTACCAGACCATATCTCTTGTGGAGTCTTTTTCTCAATGGTAATAGATGGAGATCGGTTGATCAAAAAAAGTTGCTTCAGCCCAAAATGACTTCGGTAAATTAGCATTCAACAACATACATCGAACCTTCTCCATAATCATTCTGTTCATTCATTCTGCAACTTCGTTTTGCTGTTGAGTATGACAAACTGTCAAATGTCTCACGATCTCTTTTAATTTGCACAATTCATTAAACTCATCAAAACAGAACTCTAAGCCACTATTTGTGCAAAGGTGTTTTATCTATTTTTCTGTCTATTTTTCAACCATAATTTTCCAAGACTTGAATATGGAAAACACATCACTTTTCTGCTCTAGAAAGAATGCCCAAACTTTTCTGAAAAAATCATCAATAAGAGTTAGCATATAATTAGCTCCACCCCTCGAAGGCACTCTCAATGGTCCCCAAAGATCAGAATGGATATAATCCAACATCTCCTTCGTGTTATGGATTCCTTTAGTGAATCGAACTCTCTTTTGCTTCCCAAAAACGTAGTGCTTACAGAACTTCAGTAAAGGAATGCTTTACCCATCATGAAGTCCTCTTTTACTCAATTCTGTCATGCCGTTTTCACTCATATGCCCTAGACGCATATGCCAAAGTCTGGTAACATCATCATCTAACAAGGAAGAGGAAGCGACTACAGCATCACCAGTAATAGTTGAACCTTGCAAAAGATATAACTTGACAATATTTCTCTGCCCTTTCGTCACAACGAGGGAACCCTTGCTAATCTTTAGAACCCCACTTTCAACTGTGTACCTGTGTCCTTTTGAATCAAGAGTACTCAACGAAATCAAATTCCTTTTCAATTCTGGTACATGTCGCATGCTACTAAGAGTTATAACGACTCCATTGAACATCTTTATTTTGATTGTGTCAACACCTGCGATTTTACATGAAGCATTATTTCTCATCAAAACAACACCTTCATACACAACTTCATATGTTATAAACCCATCTCGATTGAGACTCAAATGGAAAGTGCAACCAGAATCGAGGATCCACTCCTCGTTCACTTTAGAATTTTTGATAGAAGCAATTAGGAGTTCACCATCACTATAGTCTTTTGCTACATCAGCTTCATCAAATTGTTCTGGTTGTTTTCCCTTTTGATTCTCTGCCTCCCTTCTGATCTTATTTTATAACTTGTAGCACTCTTTCTTAATGTGACATTTCTTCTTGCAGAAGTTATAAGTTTTACTTCTGTTTGAAGATTTCAATCTACCTTTAGATTTACTGTAGGGATTTCGTTCCTGTGTCCTCTCACGATTATCATCACTACTTCGATCTTGTCTCTCACGAATAGTGAGACCCTCACCTAGAGAGTCAGATCCAGCCACAAGATGCTTCATCTTCTCATACAAGGCTAAAGAAGCATAGATTTTATCCACTGTGAGAGATTCACGATTATACAAAATTGTATTCCTAAAGATTAAATAAGATGGTAACTATGAACAAAAGAGAATTAACCCTAAATCTTCTTTCTTATACTAAACCTCCATGACCTCCAAATGATGTTAAAGAAGCATAGATTTTGTTCTGTTTATTCAAGTGTTCGTTTACAGATGCACCTTCCTCCAAACGATGAGAATACAGACGTTACTTCATATGAAATTTGTTGGTTAGAGTTTTCGACATATATAGCTCCTGCAATTTTACCCATAATACAATAGTGGTCTTCTCCTTTAACACATCTTGTAGGATTTCATTTGACAGATGCAGTTGTAATTGCGTCAAAACCTTTCGATCGTTACGCTTCTTCTTTTCATCCGTCAAAGTCAATGGCATCTTATCCAACCCTAACAGGACATCCTCTAAATCAATCTGCGCAAGAACTGCCTGCATCTTTACCTGCCACAACGCGAATCTGGTGTTGCAATCCAACAGCGGAATATCATACTTCAATGTTGTCATTACCGTGATCGAGACTAGTAACCCGAAAAGCTCTAATATCAATTTTTGTTAAAAATTGAATGTCGACAAAGAAGAAATATCGCAAAGAAAAAAAAAAGAACAGACAAATTTTACGTGGAAACCTTTTCGAAAAAAATCACCGGTAGAGAAGAAGAAAATTCACTAATATCGAAAATCGAGTAATTACAAGAGAAGATGACTATGTCTATTTATAAGTTAAAAAACATTATTCTAATCAATAACTAATAGAAGTAACGTAATAAGATTGAAACACCTTGTTCTAATTAAAATAATATAGATGATTTATTCTAATTAAAATAAAATAAAAAAAGTCTAGTTCTATTTGGACTTTACTTTTATTTTATTTAACAAGAATTCTATTCACTCAATTCTAACAATATTTATAAGAAAAGACCTCTACTCTGTATCTAGATTCTTTGTATCAATTGAGATTTCTGGATTGAACTTATCAATACTTCTTTTGATTGCTAGAGGCATGTATTGTGTGAGAATTTATCATTGCAATGAGCTTAACATCCATGGAAGTCAAGGTACCTGTAAAAGAGAAAATTATTTTGAAAAATAAGCATTTGCATATTTTAATGTACAATATTCTTTACATAATTTTAATAAAGAAAACCATTTTTTAGTTATTTTTTATATTAATATTATAACAAATTATTTTTCAATGTAATATTTTTTTTACCATTTGTGCTTACTTTAGTAGATATTTTTCTCCTATTAGTTTGGTAACTATTATTAATTAATTTAAAATTTTCTTTATTTTTCCAACATTTCATTTCGTATTTCCGTAAATAAATATGTATTAATTGATACATGTGAATTGTGTCAATTTCTTTCTAATTCTTATCATTAGAGGTGATTATGGACTGGGTCTAGCCTCAATATAATTTCAGGCCTTTTTTAGGTATGAATTTGATCCGACCAAAAAAATGAACTTAAGATTTTGTCCAAGTCCGACCTAGATAAAAATGTTAAAACTTGAGTTCAGTTCGGTTTGTCCGTATTGAATTTTTATATTATTATATAAAAACAAATTTAAAAGTATAATACATCAAATACACTACAAACAATAAAATAAATATTTCTCAACAAATTGAAAATAAATTAAAAAAATATTTAATATTTATGCTTAAATAACATTAAGATATGTGCAATTTAGCAAGCAAATGCCTCTAAAATAATAGTAAAATTAACAATAAAACAAGAGTTAAATTAGAGGTGTTCAAATTTCGATTAAAACTGAATTAAATACCGAACCAATCTAATTCGGTTAATTGATCGATTAATCGATTTAATTTGATCGGATGTCGGTTAATGATTTTTTGGAAGTTCAGTTATCGATTAATTCATTTCCGAATTGAATAATTAATCAAATTTAATAATTAATATTATATATTATATGTATTAGGCTTAGCCCACTGCCCACCCAAACCCCAACCACCGGCTCACCTTAACACTCCTAAATCCTACACAATATAAATCCAATCCAATATAATTAATAAACCCAACACAATCCTAATGACTAAAAATAATTTAATAATTTAATAATAATAATAAATAAAAAAAAACCTAAACATCCTAAAAACAAAAAATAAGGCCATAGCTACTAGTAAGCCAATAACCCTAAATTAAAAATCATTTAAATCTCCATAAATCCCTAATTAGTAATCTTTCTTAAATTGAAAATCTTCTGAAATCTCCCAAAATCGTTATTATCGATAACCATTAGCCACCACCATCTGGCGTCCACTAAATCACCATCATCGTATTAATATTGACTTTGATATCTCCTTTGTATTTATCATCGTATGTTTTTGTTGGTTCTTTCTAGAAAGTATAGAGAAATCGTTAGTTGTATTCATAAATTCGATATTTTCCCTTTTTTCCCCTTTGTTTCTCTGATCAACTGTATTGTGGATGTGCTCTACTTTTGTTTCCCGGAAAAACGAGTCCTCTTGATCCCAGTGAAACGACCCATTACCCAGAAATTATGGGTTTCTGTTGAAATAAATAAAAAGAAAAAACCTTGAAAAGAAAATTCGGGCTTCTGTCATTAAAATAATCTTTTTCTCGTTTTCCCTTTTATTTTATCTTGTCTTTGTTTCTAGGTGTGGGATATGAGTGTTTTTGTCATTAAAATAAACTATTCACACCAACGCTTAATTCGATTGGTTGAACGAAATAATCAAAATATTTTGATTCGGTTAATTTTTTTTTTTTAAAATCGATTTGATTAACGGTTAAAAGAGTATATAGTTCGATTAATGTTAGTTCGGTTTGATTAACAATTGTACTGATCATTTGAACACCTCTAAATTAAACAATATTCAAATAATAACAACAAAATTATAACAATATAATAGTAAAATGATAGCAAAACAATGACAAAACAATATCAAAATAGTGGAAACAGCAGCATGTTTTTTTTTTTGTAAATTCAGGTCAAGCCCGAATAAAAAAAACGTACTCGAGATCTGATCCATTTAAAAAACAAACCTCATTTTTTTATTCAAACTCATTTTTCGAACTTATACTTTTTCCAAACTCTTTTCCTTTTGGGACAAACATTTGTATTAGACCATGATCAAATCTACTTATCATCACTATTATTATTTTTATTTTTGGTAAGTAATGAAAATATTTATTATGTGACATGCTATATCTTTGCCTAAAAAATAAAAGAATCCATTTGACATGTCCTTCAAAAGCATTAGATTGCTTTTGAGGGTCGAAAAGTATAAACTATTAGTTATTTTATTTTGATCATTCAAATTTTTTTTTTTTTTTTACAAATTTGTCATCGAGAATGATTCTATTTTAGTCACCTAAGCATTAAATCATTAACGACAGCTAACTGTATATATTAAATCATGTCCACATCATATTCATAGAAAATCCTTTTTTAAGTTTAGGTAAAAAAATTTAAAGATTAAAGTGAAAAAAGATAAAAATTAAAATAATAAATTAAAAATTATCAAATTGTAATTATATATCTCATTGACAAAATTTTTAATTTTTGTTTTAATCTTAAAACTTTAAAACATCAAAATTATTTAAATAAATTGCTAAAAGCTTTTTATTCCTGACAAATAAATTATTACTATAATATTAAAATTAATTAATTTAATCTCATAAAATTTAATTTTATATTTTTAAATCATTCTTATCAAAATCAACTTCAATAACTCATATTAAATAATTGAATATCAAACTTAAATTATACTAAACTTAAATAAAAAGAAAAAAAATATTAACAATTAATTAATTTTATTGGACTTGTCAAATAAAACTCAAAATATTTTCTATCATGAAAAATAAGTAATTAATTTAATTAATTGGGATAAATTTTATAGAATATAAAAATAAAATCTAAATATATATCTCAGAATTAATCAATAATGACGGCGACCGTTACGTGAAACATATAAATTGTACAAAGAAGATCTGTCTCAGAATGGATCAATAATGGCTGTCCGCAAAACCAATGCCCTGTGTAACTGTATTAGGAAGACATGGAGATGTGGCACGGTTTTTAATTAGTTTTTGTCGTTTTATTTTATGGGGTTCTGAAATTTATCTGGAAAATTACAAAAAGTTGAATGTCAAGCTTTGAACATAGTCTGAAGTATCTTGTCTTAAATGTACAAGTCTGACTCGTTTCCCAACTCAGCCGTGAAGAAACAAAAAGAAGAAAGTAGCTGACTTGTTTTGTAAAAAAAAAAAATGATTTTAACCTTTCATATTTATTCACCTTTTTCAATTTCTCAAATTGTATTCTTTTAAATTATCTTAAAATTTTCTGAAGTTTTAAAATCATCCCAATATAAATAAAAAAGGCAAGCTAAGAGGCAACCTCAAAAGACAATACCAGTGATGATGCGTTGATAAAAACCAATTGAGAAGATAACATCAAGTAGCATCAGCAACGATGCATTTATTGATAATTTGGAGAGAAAATTAGATAAGTCAATTCCCATTTCAAACGTCAACATTTCCTCGTAATGAATGCTGAATGCTGAATGTCAAACTGGATTTGGGTTACCCCTTAGGCCCAACCCAATTATTTCTTATTTTCTTCTCCGTTTTTGAAACTCAAATAGAAGCAAGCAAGAGAAGATATAATTATTTAGATTATTGTAGAGGCTTGAGAGCTATGTTTTGCATAAATTCAAGTGAAATTAGATCTAAGCGAATATACAGGTGAAGACTCAAGACTACACAGGCAATGGAGAAAGAAGAAACTCGGGTTGTGATCTCTGTAGCAATATCCCGCAAAAGGGACATTGTGGTTTGGAGGCTACTTTTATAGAAGACGACTCAGGTGAAATTTTATAATCTAGACCACATTGCAGGGGCATCTTGAATAGCGAATCCGGTGCAAGTTTGGAAATCCATCTTTGACAACACTTGCACAGCCATAAAGGTGTGATGGGGCAAACCTGCATTGTAACAGCACACCTTGCTAACTTATGCTTCTTCCCACTGCTACCATTGCTCTCCATTCCCCTGCACACCCCAAATTCTGGGGATTCAAAAGGAACCGGTGCTGAGCAATAGCTACATTGCTCTTTATCTTCTTCTGCAAGTTCGATGCAGTGAGCCCTGTTTTTTTACAAGACAGACACTAGAAATTAGTAAGAGTTCAAGCATAATTGAGAATAGATTTAACACCTTTCAATGCATCATCAGTGGCACCAGGAATAGAGTTGTTTCAATTAACTGAACATTGTTTTTTAGTTTGAATGGAAGCAAATGCTATGTAAAACAGAAGTGATTGCATTAATGCAAGAGATTAAAACTGCATTCTTCTTTCAAACTATTTTAGGAAAGTGAATTTTATCCAAAGTTTCCCTACCAAGATGCTACCTATCAACACAGAAATAGGGAAATCACTTGCATATCAGTTATGAAAGTAAGGACCTTTTGCGGGTTTTAATCTCTGTTGCCACAACCTTTAGTTGGTCGTGAACTTGATGATTATTATTTGCAACCCACTGCTCCATTTGTGCCATACCAAAAGGATACCAATATCCGGGCTCAGAAGAAGTGGTGGCTGAGTTGGATGCTAAACTTCTACAAGCAGAAAAACTAAAACCCACAAGTCTCTCTCGCAGTTCTTTTTCACTTCTTGAAAGTAAGTCCATCCATAACTTATGTTGCTTATCTTGAGCAAAATTGGGATCATCTACAGTAAAGTTCAACAAGTTACTATTTATTTCATCTGCCTTCAACTCCAGTAGTATTACTCGTCTGCAAATGATGTTCAGGAGGTGCAACTGGCGTGAAGCAGCTTTATAAAAACTTTTACAGACATGTGGCAGAAACTTTCCAATAGAACATTCCACATGAACATCCATAAATGAGGATGAAAGCCACTTAACCAGAACATGGTCAACATAATCAGGTGCAGACCACTTGAAGGCCAATAATGCTGCTACAATATCCCAAATAACCAACGGCTTATCCCAATGTTCATATTGCTTTAAGGACCACAAAATATTGGATTCCCAATAAACAAGTTCTTTTTCTGTAAAACCAGGGAGGGCTTCAATGTCAAATTCCAGGGAAGTATTTGACAGAATATCCTTTTGGTGCCCACCAATCCAGAAAAATTCAACGGCAGCCTTCTGAAGCCTTGGCAAGTGAAAAGAAAATCAATCCATGATAGAAGTGTAAGGTAAATGAAACAAAAATAAGCATCCGTTTTCCTTCTTTATCTCATTTCTTATTGCTCTATATCTGTTTTTACTACGAGGTGTCCCATTTTCCCTCTTAGTCCTGAATTGATATTTCATCATGCAAATTTAATGATTGTCCCTGTGGCTAAAGGGTTAGTAGAACTTGTATTTAGATCATTTGTCTAAAACAGTGGGAGAATAACAACTTCACATATTTAAAAGGATCAACTCAAGAACTAGGAAGACTAAGAAGATCATGAATTTTCAAATTGCCATAGCTTCCTAGTCCAGCTGACAGACAACCAGGCAAAATTGACAATCTAAACTAGGACTGTGATTTAGGTAGACTACACACTCTATTTCATTAAGGACTACAAAATTCTTCTGGCCTTCACTCAATGTTCCTTTGACCAGTATTTAATAACGAACTTGATTCTTAACCTGAGTGTTACATTTCCTCCTAAAGAGTGAAATCTCTCCAAAGCCTGGTATGATATCAATATTTAACTATTCCCTAATTCTCACAATACAAATACAATATTAGAGTGCAACTTAAATAAAAAAGATTTTAGCAACAGTTCAATACCTCGCTTCATACATGTGGTCTAACTGATTAACATCAAAACTGCGAACCTACAAAAATTAAACACAATTAAGTCTCTTGTTCTTTAATATGTACATACTTTACAAATGAAATATTGAATAAACAGCATCATCTCTTAATACACCAGCAGTTACTTTAAGTAGCATTACATATAAAAAGGTGTTCTTGTAGAAAGACATTAACAGAATCATTGTTTATATCTGTAATTGATTCAACCCCCACATTTCAGGCATCAACAGTGTGGCTAACAAGCATGCATGATACTCTATAAAGTCAGCATGCAACGTCTTCTTTTAATACTTTCTTCAGTATAAATGCACGATTCTAGTACTGGCCTAGTGGCCTGTAAGAAGGGCATGATTAAGAGAACTGTTCTTATTTCTTTTTCATTGTAGATACAAGCAAGTAATAATGATAATAATGATGATTTATAATTCATGTTAGAAGTGAGCATCTTCCAATGATACACATTAAGGCCACAAACAGTAAGAGGGATCCTTCTTTGATGAGGAAGAATATATGAGTCCCACAATGTTCCAAAAGAAAACCAAATAAGTCAGATAAAACATATATTAAAAATCTTTCACCAAAGTACTTTGTGGACATGGATATGAGCTAATTTGAAAGAAATAAAAAAAACAAAACAAATGAGAGATTTAGTAATAACACCATACCATGGCTACTGCAAGATTACTTGGTGATACCACCAGACCAAGGCATGAAATAAACACATCCGGCATCTGCAAAAATGTTTGTCACATTCGATAAAATGAAAAGAAAAAGGGTATATGAGACCAACAAAGGTGGCATCATACATCACTGACGGTCCTCAGCACAGGAGAACTCAAGAGAATGGGCACTTCAATCAGAGAACTCCCATGTAAACTCCAGCTACGAACAAAATTATCCTAATATCATTCATAAGTAAAATAGGTAAATTAATAAATGAATGTAGAAAATGTGAGAAACAACCTGCCCAGTTAAAAAATAAACTCATAGCAATACATTTTATCTTATATACCTGGACCTCAAGGGTATAAAATTTATGCATACAATAAATTATAACTTACAGTATGCAAATTTCATCATTTGCCAACTAAAGACACTGAAGTTGGAATTAATGAACAAGGAGTAATATTGGCAAAGTGTCCAAAGACAATACAAAAACCTCCTTATTGCACTCTATGATTCTTCCATTTGAAAAGACAATACATATAGGAAGTCAAGAATGGAAACGTAAAAGAATTGTCATGTTAATGGTGCCTAAAAGATATCCTTAAAAATTTTAACCCACTTAGTTAAAGTAGCAATGCTAACTGTAAGCAACTTGCAAATATGCAGTATCTGCCAGAGCCATTTATCTTTAGACAATCACATCTAGAAAACAAATAAAGCAACAAAGTTGATTGACCAGTTGAGATAAAAATACAAATAAACTCTTGCAATTTTAAAGATGTCAATAGTATCCACCCCAATAATCTCAATGCATGGAAGTTAGAAATAAAATATTTAACAAGATATTAAATGAATAATAGCAAATATGAAGCAGCAGAATTTCGTAGAAGATTATACCTGGCTGCAGCTGTACAAAAAACGTCCATCAAAAGCCCAAGCTAAACCAGTAACCTGAAGACATTTCATCACAAATAAATCAATGGCGTGATTCAGTAAAATAGAAGATGAATAAAAATACAGAAACTTACAACTTGGTCATGAGCATCATATGGTCCAGCTTTATTAAATGTTTTTACAGATGTATCTCCTATCCATACTTCAATAGCTCCAGATGTTCTGCCCACCGCTAAGAGCATTTTATGAAGTGACTGAGTGGGCATAATTGAAAGCACCGAGACTGGGACAGCATAAATATTTATAATCTATTCAGAAGTTTAAAAGTCAGAGTATATTCTATTGACTAATATCAACAAATAAGCAAGGTTTAATTATGGTCCCCATCCCTATACTCTTTGCACATTTGAAATTTAGTCCCCCTACCTTTAATCTCAAGAATTTAATCCCTTTACTCTTTTGATTTAATAATTGAAGTCCAACTGATAACACTATCCAAGAAATTAGATTAAATTGGATTCTGTGACATTTTTAAAATAAAATAAAATAAATTTAGTCGCAAAGCCAATTACACATGTGAAAGGCCAAATAAGGAAATAGAAAGGTTGAGTCTAGGATTATAGGCTTTTCGATTATGAATCTAGAGTTGTAAGTTCTTCAACACCATTTCAGAAAAGCAAGATGAAAGTTGATACTTTTTTTTTTTTTTTACTTAAATGGCTTTAAATTGGCCATGTGACCATATTTGTTATTTTAAAAATGCCAAATAATCCAATTTAGCGGAAATCCTTTTACATTGGATTTCAATTATTAAATCAAAGTAGTAGAGGGACTAAATTCCAAGGATTGAAAGTAGTAGTACTAAATTTCAAATGTCCAAAAAGTACAGAGACTAGGAGCATAATTAGACCAATAAGAAAATACAACAAAATTGTCCAAGTTACTGCCTTCAACAGAGAACAAAAATGAAGCGTTATTACCTCCTTCAATGGATAAAACGGAGCATTATTGACTTCTGTTGACTTCAAAAATTCCTCCCCATGCCCTATCCATATCCTTACACTGTACACAAGAACAAGCAAGTACATAAGAAGTGGACAAACCTTTCATATTATTGTTAAGTGTAAATAAGAAAATTTACAAAGCTAAATCCAAAGAGAAATCAGCACCATTGATTGTCAGAAAGTACTTTTTTAGCTCCAGAATTCCAGTTACAATTGGAACACGAGAAACTTTATTTTAGTAAAAAAGTTATAAAGCATCACTAGAAAAACCCATTAATTTTGCTTTTATCTCATCTCCAAAAAGCGTGTTCCGACACAGTGATACCCGTCAATAGAAGAAATTTTAATGCTAATGTTCCGACACAGTGATACCCATCAATAGAAGAAATTTTAATGCTAATGTTATATAAAGTTGAAACAATGTGACAGCATACCTAACTCACCTCCCGTCAGAACTTCCAGTAGCTAATAAAACTTGAGGAATAGAAGAATCAGGAGCAAGCAAGGCACAACTTATTGCAGTGACCCAGGAACTGTGTGCCTTAAGGATCCCAATGAGCTCCACTCTAGTAGGGGCCACACTTTGCTCAATAGAGTAGTATTCAGGTACATTGATTCTCCAGAATGAAATTTTACCAGATTTTGAACCAACCGCTAGCAGAGAGAAGCAGATGGATGAATTATTTTCAGGAGCCCCACAAATTTTAGATGATAATTTAAGCAGGGGAGACCAGGCAACAACAAGTGATGATAGCATTGCACTGCACGAAGCATATTGATCTGCTGTTATCAAAGGTAGGCTACAAACTTCAGGAAGTTTTTTGGCAGATCTTCCTCTACCTATGGTAGCAGGACCTATCTGATGTGAACTTTTTCGTCCGCCAGATTTCGTGCACCTCCCCTGAAGTAAAGTCACAAAGAGCACAGATAAGCTCTCACTGGCGTTTGAAACCAAATCAGAAGCATGATATTGGGATTAACTTGATAAAAAGAATGCTAATTAGACAACAAAGAGACGGAAAGCAGAAGAAACTATTTTTGGACAAAAATCAGACCTTGGGAGGACCCTGTCCCTCCAATTCAGGGGAAGGGCAGGGGCCACGTGATATTTGGTCACAAGAAGCTTCCATGCCGACGTTCCTGCACCAGTCATCATAGAAAAAAATCACTTTAAATTATTTAATTTAAGGATGCCACATGCAATACCAAGAAACTGGGAAGTCCAAGCTTAGGACAAGTAAAAGAACTCATGAATATCTATTAAATTCAGATTCAGGTTTTTATTGATATTCTTTGTAGCCTGATCAATACAAAGTCTTACTTCTCTTCGGTAAAAACCTTTGGTTCATAGTGTGCTATTAATTTCGTTGCTTTAAGTTTGGTAGCACCCTTGCTCTTCATGGAAATCAACTCTTTTTTTTTTTCCATTTATAGGATTATGCAGGAGGGGTGCATGCTTACCTAACACCAAAGTTATTCACCTTTCTGCGTTTCTGTTCCTTCACAGAAACAGAATCTGTAGGATCATCAACATAACCATGGTTTGTCACTGGCTCCTAGTAAGAGAAGAGAAAAGTTTGTCAAGGTAAACTGAAAAATAAACTATTGACTTATGCCCAAGTGCCAATCTGATTAGACATGGATATACCATCTATGATGCGTAGAGGAAATTTATACAATGAGTGATAAGGTTTTCCTTCATCATTAGCTCGAAAAATAAATAGTTAATACATGATAATCAAATGAATTCCATGAAACATAAAGTCCCTGACTGCACAAAAGCTTCAATGGATAGAGATGAACCGAAAATGTTTAATACTTTAATTAAGTTCAATGGGATAAAAGAAAATTTATAGAAATTCTAGATTAGGGTTTTGGCTAAGGCATGTTCGTATAACCATGCATAAGCATTTACAGAAATTCTAGAAAAATGCTCTCTCATTAAATATATACTCTAGCTGCACCCCTTGGATTATTTAGTAGTGTGCCTCTCTCGCTCTTTCTTTCTCCTAAGCACTAAGAGAATTGCTAGAAGAAAAAAGGTTTTTCCATTGATGCATATGGATGGCCTAGACTGAAAAGAAAATAGTTACAAGACTACATGATAGTACTTAACAAGGTTTCCTTAGCCTATGCTACAGATCATACAAGCTCAAAGAGAATATGTTCTCAAAAGAGAGACTTGGACTAGAGAGAGTTAAGGAAGCAAATAAACTTTTTATTATGGCCTTAGATTACTTGGCTTGCATGAAGGAATTCCCTACCTTGAAGGTCTTCACAAGTGGCTGGGCGAACTACCATTGGAGGCAAACATTTGAGTGGCTCACCCTCAACAATGCTTTTCGTGTTTGTGAACACAAGAGGTTGTCAAGAACCTAGGTTATGTTATCTAAAAGTTAAGTATGAATCCTATAACCACTATAAAGGATTACCAGTATGATCCTAGGGGGATCAACTATCTCTTTGAAATTCATGTTTAATTGCCGCTGCGTTTATTAGATTTTACATGTCTTATTTGGCATGAGGATGAATCCATCCTAAAAATAATATAAAAGATTTCAAATGAGTAAACCTAATGACATAGAAAGCTAATGCAAGCTCAGTTCATTAATAGATGAAAGGACTTACATTAGAAATTTCTGAGGGAGGAATATCTGGATCCTCAAAACTAATACTTGCAAGATAATCATAAAGCCTATCAGTTAAATCCAAAACCTACAGAAGATTTGAACAAGAAAAGGCCATTAACAATAATTGCATTTAAGAAACAAGACAAAAAGTTATGGTCTAACATGTTCCTCCTTTTTCAAAAATTATACAGAGTTAATCTCCACCATATAATATATAATTTGGTTATACAAAACTATATTTCATCAATCATTCTAATTTGTTATGGTACTCACCAATTTTCAAATGAACTACTCAAGCATTTGAGTACCCATGTTTTCAAGGGCGCAAGACAGTGTAGCCCTTATATCGCCTCAGGCACAAAGCATTGAGAAGGCGCTTGCCTGAGTGAAGTAAAGCGCAATATGTATATTTATGTTTTTGTGTGCGTATATATATATATATGCATACGTGCGTGTTTGAATATATATAAAGCTTAAGATTTACCGTAAATCTAAACTGTGGTCTAGTTTACCTACAAATCCTGCAATTTTTTTATTGATTTAATATGCATGGTTTCCTTATGGTCAAGGGTTTGTTGTTGAATGCTCAAACATTGAGAAGTATAAAGTTTGATTTTATCCCTTTCTTACTAATAAAGGTATATCAAATAAGAAAAAAGTGAAACAAAATAATAAATTAAAGAGAACTTCAATCAGATGGAACTCCTTTATGCTTATTGCCTTACAAAAAGCGCACTTAAGGCACCAAGTGTGTGCCTCAAATGAGCCTCAACCAAATGGGTCTGAGGTGCTTTTTGTTGAACGCTAAGGCGCAAGGCATAGGGGAGCCTAGGTGCATGCCTTAACAGTGCTGCTGAGTGCCTACTTCACTTCAGTGACTTCAAATATTTCATTGTAACTACAACTTGCTGTAATGAGACCAAAAAGCTTATCCCGCCCCCTAAGTACATACCTCTATCCATTCAGCACAAAAATCACAAAAGGGAGGACGATAGAGCTTTACACGCCCTTCTGTGGTGCAAACAGCCAGAAAGCACCTGTTGCATTTTATTGAAGCAATTTTGCATAAGTACAGAGAAAATGAGGGAATAATGTAACGACATCTTTCAGACTCTTACCCAGAGTTAGGAGCCATTCCAAGATTAGACCATGAAACTGATCGAACAGAAGGACGAGGATCCCGATTTAAAGTGGTGGGTAACAAACAGCCAGATGCTAGATCTGAGGAGACAAATTAAACCTAAATGGTCAAATGTGACCCAATTTTGCAGAAAACAATGATTAAACTTCTTCAACCCGTTGAGGCTTATCAAACTAATAAATTTGAGGCAACTGAAGTACATTGTGGTCAGAACTCTAGAAACATGCAACAGAGACGCACCTTCTCTTTTTACCACCCCAATGGGATAAGGTTCACTCCTGTGTATACTGATCAAGCCTCGAGGTCCAAAGGGCAATGCCGGATTCTGATAAAAGAATTAATTGAAATTTTTTGAGGAAAAAAAAGCGCCTACGATCAGTTTCAATGCTTAGCAACGAAACAGTGTGCCAGCAGCGCACATCAAAGAGTACACACAAGACTTTTTTTTTTTACTTTTTGTTTCGTTTCCTTCTTTAAATATAATATTCTCGTCAACCAAACACGGCATAAAAGAAAAGAATCGAACCCAGCCACCCACTAGGCTTTTAGAAAAGACAAGGTTTCGAAAGCATAAGTCCCTATAGCGAGCAAAAACTTACCAGAATGGTGACCAAGTGACCGGATGCCACGGCAATTAGGTTCTCGTCGCACCAGGCGATGGAGTTAGGATACGATGGTGAGTCCACCAGGGTTACCGCCTGGAAACGAGAAGCCATTGGTATGGTCTGTTGTGGAAAAGGGGAACAAGCTTTTTTATTACTCTTTTCCGTTGGGATAAGAGGACAAAATAGAATGTTCAAAAAAGTTGATTGGTTTATTGAAAGTTGAAAACGGGAATGGAAGAGATTTGGAGGGAAATCAGAGCAGAGCTTGAAAGTTATGGGGTTTTATAAACAAACAAGTTGCAGAGCATAAGTGAGAAAGCGAAAACCCTAGTTCGAGTCGTATTGTCGTCGGAAGAGTTTTATAAGTTGGTAATAAAGGGAAGGTGTAAGATCCGGAGTCTGTAATTGGGCCGGGTTGGATTGCTCTTCAACTTTGGATTAATTTAGTATTGCTTTTGAAAAGTATTCTGAAAAAAAGGATTTTAAAATGTATTTTTCAAAATTTTGATTTAATATTTAAATGTTTAATATGGCTCTTAAAAATGCTTTTGAAAAATAAAATGTTCATTTTAGACAGGTATTATAAAATAATAAATAAATATTTAAATAATGTTCAATTTAATTAATATTATGATATTTTAATAAAAATATAGAAAATAATTTATTATAATTTATGGTTAATATTTTAATATATGAAAATAAATTTTAAATATTTTTTAAGCAATTAATCAAAGAATGGAAAGTAACATGTGTTGGAGGGGTGAAAACATAATTGAGCTGTCAAAAAGTGTTTTTGGGATGAAAAAGCTAAAAATTTTAACTTCTCCATTTGGGGAAAAATGCTTTTCAAAAGCCAAAATTTTTCTTCAAAAATTACTTGTTTAACATTACTTTTTATTTAAAAATATTTTTCGATGTTAAAAATACTTCTAAAAAGTACTACTAAATAAAGCCTTAAAAGCAAGTAGAATGGACTTTTTGCTAACACCCACTGGCCTAGTGATCCATTCTTGGACCCAATTTCGGATTTGATAAGGATTCAGGTCGGATCCGTTCCACTCTCTATTATAATCTTGAGCTAAATTAGCTTAATAGGAGCTAATTGAATAAACATGTTTATTTTTTATAATTAAAAACAAATATGATATACTTTCAAAATTATATTTAATATAAATAATATGTTATCTATAATCTATCATATATTATTAAATACTATATAAAAATACACCAGCACAAAATTTAAAAAAAATTAAACTGACTATAATACCTTTTATTGTTCATTATATTACTAAATTAAAATTAGTATAACAGTTTATTAATATATTACCAATTATTATATGATAATATTAAAAGTAATATTAATTAACTTTTAATTCATGAAATATAATTAGATAAATTAAAAATAATAAAATCATTTAGATAAATGATATATAGATATTATATATATGGGTAATTATTGGATATACACATGGTGGAAAGTTTTTATTCCACATGCAGGTTGATATTTTTTCAATCTTTTTCTTTTAATTTTTTAAATGGGTAATTATTCTACCTACTACCAGTAAAGTAAAAAAACTCCACAAACCGATTTAAGATAATGCCAAGTGTTTTCTTAATTATTTAATTATTAATTTATTATATCCAAAAAATAAATAGCATCAATCAAGACCCGCTTGTGGAGTTTTTTTTTTAGTCCACCGGCAGTGTATAGGACAATTATCCTTTTTAAATATAACTTAAGAACACTATATTATTAATAGGTCAAGAGTTCTCCCTTTAGGTTTTCCAGGGAAATAGGGTTGCGATATCTTGGGTTAAAGAGGAGTGGTGGCTTTCGGCGGCAATGGAGAAGGATGAAGTCTATCTTTTGGGGGATGAATTAATTCAGCTATCGATAAAGAGTTCAAATGTGTTTCCGAAGGAGAAACCCATGTTGTTCGATTCTGTTTGGACAAAGAAATCTTTTAACCCGAATAGTCTCATAGCGTAGTTGAAAAGCATTTGGAAGACAAAAAAGAAGTTCGACATCAAGCTTGTGGGTCAAATTTTGTTTTTAATTACTTTTGAAAACAAAGATGATATGAAGTTTATTTTGGAAGGTTATCCTTGTTTATTTCGGTGGCAATTAATCCTTTTTTGATAAATTAACAAGTTCGGTGGATAAAGACAAGATCCAGTTGGTAGAATCGTCGTTCCGGGTAAATATTAGTTCTTGTCCACCAGAGTGTGATAAAAAGATTTGATGCATGCGATCAGATCAGCTTTTAGGGGGGCTCATTAGGTCATAAATTGTTGGGGACTTTTTTCACATTAAAGTGGTCTTGAATGTCTTGAATCCTCTACAAAGGGGTATTTTTGTGAACGTTGGCGCTTTGGAGAAGTGTTGGCTTTCGTGCAAATATGAATCACTCATTGTTTTCTAATTTGGTTGCAAACGTATCGATCATGGGGTAAAGGAGTGTGCTCATATTCTTGAGGAAGAGAAGGGTAAGTCGAAAGAAGAGTTCCCTTATTCCATTGCTCCAAAAGTAAAGAGTAACGTGAGGGGTAAAGAGAGTGTAAAGTTGCGCTCGTTGATCCGTAAAAACTGTTAGTAGAGTTGCTATGTGGGTGAGTTCGGAACAGTAGGAACAGTATAGTGGTTGATTTTCCATTAATGGACGATAGGTTGGGATGGAAAAAGGTGGAAAAGTGTGTGGCTGAAGAGTTGGATTTGGTCTTAAATGGTCTAACAGGAAAAAAGGGAGATAATTTTGGAGTGGTAGTTGATGGGGACTCAAATTTGAAAGAAAGAATGTTGAATAGGGCTCTCTTGCCAAATGGGCCGAAGTCATTTGCTTTAAAAGATGATTTGGGCTTGGGTAGTTCCTCTAGTTCTTTGGAGGGCTCCGCAAAGAGGAAATGGAAACGTTTGGCCAGAGCTGGTATTTCGGGAAATTCTTTTGCTAGTGTTCAAGTTTGCAGAAAACGGAGTTTTGAGATGGAGGATGGTTACGAAAGTGGGGTTGCAGAGAATCTGCCCCTTTGAAAGGTTAGGAAAGCATCTTTGGACGTTTGTACAGTTTCCCCAAATGATTTTACACTTGTAGGTTCTGAGGAGTTATCGAATTTGTCTTTTCACATAGGATCGACGGCTGCCTTGGAGCATGCCAACCTAGAGCAATAAAACTCCTAAGTTGGAATGTTCGTGGACTGAGAAATCCATGAACTATAAGGAGGTTTTAATAAGTGTTAAAGCTTCATAAACCTTAAATAGTCTTCTTTGTAAAGATAAAACTGAATAAGAAAAGAATGAAAAGTGTTTGTTGTAAGTGTGGTTTTTTACATGGGCTTGAGGTTGATGAAAATAGGACACCAAAAGGTTTGTGCTTGGCCTAGAAGGATGATTTGTCGGTCTCTCTTCATTGTCTTTCTAATGATTTTATTGATGTGACGATTCGTGATGTATCAGGCGATACTGAATGGAGTTTGACTGGGTTCTATGTTCGCCTTTTGCAAACAATAAACTAGAGTCATGTGACACTTTGAGGATGAGAGGAATGAGTTACCTTGGTTTGTTTGCTGTGACTTTAACGAGATTATATATGCTCATGAAAAGTAAAGGGGTCTTTTAAGAGATAAGTGGTATATGGCAAGGTTTCGATAAGTCCTTGAAGAGTATTGTTTAATCGATGTAGGTTTTTCGGGGCCACTGTTTACTTAGAAAAGGAGTAATCTACCAACTACTAATATAAGGGAGAGATTGGATAAAGGTGTTGTAAATTATGCTTGGCTTGATCTTTTCCCATATTTGGAGGTTAAACATCTTCCTTATTCCTTTTTAGATCATTGTCCTCTGTTAATTTTTATAGGTAATATGGGTTTTAAAGCAGAGTGGCTCGTTTTCGATTCAAAGCCTGGTGGATTTTGGAAGACTCCTTTGAGATGAAAGTGAAGCGGTTATGGAGTAGTGTTGAAGGTCACTTAGTAACTAAATTTAGGTATCTTCAACATGGCTTGACGATTTGGGCTAAACGAGTTAGGAACAAACGTAATGGGCTGAAAGATGACTTGTTTCAAAAATT